>PVHX01009290.1:0-77415 GCA_004024805.1 Geosciurus inauris | reverse complement strand
ACGCTCAGTCTACCGCACGGCTGAAGCGTCCGCAGGCGCCTGTGTGATCAATAAAGCTGCCTTGTGCTTTTGCATCCTGTGGTCTGGACTGGTCACTGTGCTGGGGCCTCCCCTCTGGACGAAGGACTCCTGCTTGGGGTCTTTCACAGGACTCCTGCTTGGGGTCTTTCATAGGACTCCTGCTTGGGGTCTTTCATTTATTGATTGGGTTGTTTGGGGTTTTTTTTGGCAAACACTGGATTTTGTTTACATTTTTTTTTGCAGTGTTAGGGATTGAGTTCAGGGCCTCAGACATGCTAGACAAGTGCTCTGCCACTGAGCTGCATCCCAGCCCTCTGCTGTTTCTGAACAAGCCCAGCTCCCCCACTCACAGGCCTTTCCTACCAGTTCTGCCTGAACATTCTTGAACAAGCCCCAGAGGCTGCCCTCAAGGCTTTCTTTCCCTTTCACTTCACTCAAGTTCTCTCCTTAACTGTCCCCTCCTCTAGACTTCCTTCTTTACCCTATCTGAAATGAACACTGTGAGCCAAGTGTGCTTGGAATCCCAGTCATTCAGGAGACTGGGGCAGAAGAATTCCAAGTTCAAGGCCAGCCTCAGCAACTTAGTGAGGACTTTAGCAACTTAGAAAGATCCTGTCTCAAAATAAAAAAATAAAAATAAAAGGGCTAAGGATGTGGCTGACTGGTTAAGCTCATGTGAGTTCAATCCTCAGTACCAGGAAAATAAAAATAAAAAGGGCTGGGGATGTAGCTGTGTGATAAAGCACCCTTGGGTTCAATCCCAGTACCACAAAATAATAAAAAATAAAATGAATACCCTGGAATTCTGCTCCTCTCCTACCCCCTCACACAGCTTAATTTTTCTTCAGAGCACTTGTGTACAAATGCATTATACTATTTATTTCCTATCTACCCCACAGGATTGGAATCCCCAGAAAAAGAATTTTCTCTTGCTCACCATTTTAAAACAAGTATCTAGAAATGTCTAGAACACATTCTACACTTCATACAGTTTGATGAACTAATTCATATATAGTTACCAAATGTTTTCACATACAATAAGAACATTAAAACAAGATTGCTAACCACAAGTTCCTGGCGCCATCATTCAAATTGCTGGTGTGAGCTAGAGCTTGACGCTCCGTACTTGTTTGTAGCTTTATGTGCTAACTCTAAAAAATAAGACAATAAGCCAGGTGTGGTAGTACATGCCTGCATCCCAGCTACTTGGAAGGCTGGGGTAGGCGAACCACTTGAGCTCAGGAGTTCAAAAGACAGCCAGGGAAACACAGCTAGACCCCAGCTCAAAAATAAACACACAAACATAAAAAGATTAATGAGGGCATTGCTGAGTTTGGGATTTAAATTGTATCTATGTACATTAAAATGATCTCTTCTAAGCTTGGCACGCTGGCACATGCCTATAATCCCAGCACTGTGGGAGGCTGAGACAGGAGAATCGCGAGTTCAAAGCCAGCCTCAGCAATGGCGAGGCGCTAAGCAACTCAGTGAGACCCTGTCTCTACATAAAACACGAAATAGGGCTGGGGATGTGGCTCAGTGGTCAAGTGCCCCTGAGTTCAATCTCCAGTACCAAAAAAAAAAAAAGATCTCTTCTAAAGCTTAAGACTTTCATCAACATCAGCCATTTAGGACCCATCTCTACCCAGCTTGTCCAAAAGCCTAAAAAACTATTGACGAATGTCATGCCCTTTACTCCACTGGAAGATCTCTCAAATTTGAGATTGTTTTTTTCTCTTGAAACAATTCAAATAATTAGAATAAATGAGAACTGTAAGTAAATTCTCTTTTGAGAATTATTATCTGCTAAACTATATGAAAAAATATATTGTCTCCTTTATTCCTAACAATAATCTTACGAGGCGGGTAATCCCGTCCTCATTTTCAAATAGAAAAAAGTGGTGCCAGAAGCACAACTAGAGACAACAAAGGAAGAAAGTGTGCTTAAAAACAGGGACCAGCACTTAGAGAGGGGACAGGTCTTTTAGTGGAGAAACCAAAGGGACTGTGTTTCTTAGCAGACCTGAGCTGAAGTTTATGCCTCATTAACCCTGGACATCAGAAAAAGGCTATGGTAGTTTAAACAGAATGCAAGGGGAAATTTTTCATTTGCGTTGACATTTTTTTTTTCAAGTTCTGATATTTCAAAGCCATGTACCAATCACCTGAAAAATTCACACACATTAAGCACCGTAATCTTCAGAGATGTTAGATAAATATATTGTAATACTTCAGAGCCTACACCACTGTACACACGTGCACACACACAAACACAAAAGGTGCTGAAAGAAATCATAATTAACAATTTAAGAAAGTCAAAACAAGTCCTCGGGGAGAAGGTAACATCAGAGCAGAGTTCAAAGAAGGAATAGAAGTTTTTGAGGCATGAAAACAGGATGAAAGGCAGTGAGCACTCTATGAAGAACATGTGATAGAGTGCGGACCCTGGTGACAGACCCCCTACTCAAACACTTCACTGAGAGCTGACATAAGCCAGGTACGGGGACACAAAGATGTTTACAACAACACCTGCTCCCAAAGACTGAAGAACTAGTGCGAGAAAGACACAAAACATAATTATCACACCTGCTGCTACAACTGGACAAAGGCCAGAGGCATAGAGTGTGAAGGGAACACAAGCCTAGGCCGGACGAGCCTAGGGGCAATGAGGAAGGGGTTCCTGAAGTTCAAGCTTCTCGAGGCAGACAAGCAGTGAGGCTGGAGCACGGGTACACAAGGGCAAGGGCACTCGGGAGCTATGCTAAGGAGTTTGGAACTTAGGAAAGAAAAAAAAAAGAGCTAGGGCAGGGATATGTAGCTAAGTGATAGAGGCCTGCCTGGGTTCCATCCCCAGGTCAGAAAGGAAAACAAAAGAAGAGAGGGAAGGAGGGAGGCCTAATGCCTAATGGAGAATTTTTTTTTTTTTTTTTTTTTGGTACCAGGGATTGAACTCAGGGGCACTGGACCACTGAGCCACATTCCCAGCCCTATTTTGTGTTTTATGTAGAGACAGGGTCTCACTGAGTTGCTTAGCGCCTCACCGTTGCTGAGGCTGGCTTTGAACTCACGATTCTTCTGTCTCAGCCTCCCAAAGAGCTGGGATTATAGGCATGCGCCACCGGAGGTTTTTAAACAAAGAGTGACTGCATATTTATCTTGAAGATGATTAAACGATATACTAGAGAAAGGAGAGATTCTGGGGACCACAACGAGGTTACACACACACAAAAATAAAGATCTGATGTAAGGCTCAAATGACATGTGTTTATTAAAATAATAAAAGAGTAGAGAGATAAGGGAGATGAGATAAAGTTACAAACATTAACCTGAGGAGTCCCTGAGATATCTAGCTGGGTACATGCACAAGGCAGCTATTCATACAGATAACTCACTGACTAAGGCTACAGGCATGCCAATATGCTAAGTAATTATATCGAGGAAAAGAGAGAAGAATAGGTAAGTTCAACATCATATGCCTGAAGGCCAGCCAAGTGATTATGACCAGCTGAATATACAAGCCTGGGCTGTAGACAGAGATCTAAGATTCATTCATTAGTGTATAGGCACAGATAAGAACAACGCATGTGAACTCAGGAAGCCTCCCAGGGAGGTAACCTAGGAAATAATACAGCTAACATTCATATAGCACTTACTTAACAACCTATACAGCAGATACTAATATTCCTTTTTATAAGTGATTAAATAATTCCAATTATTATGGGGCATTTAAAGAACTAACAGTAAGCAGGTTACAAAATCAATATACAAAAAGCAATAGGTTTCCTATATACCAACAACAAATCTGCCAAGAAATCAGGAAAACAATCCCATTCACAATAACCTTTAAAAAAAAAAAAAAAAAAACCCTAGGAATACGTCTAACCAAAAAGGTGAAGGCCTCTACAATGAAAACTACAGAACACTGAAGAAAGAAATTAAAGACGACACAAAAAGAAGGAAAGACCTCCCATGTTCATAGATGGGCAGAATTAATACTGTTAAATTGGCCACACTACCAAAAGCAATATACAGATTCAATGCAATCCCCATCAAAATACCAATGACATTCTTCACCAAACTAGAAAAAAACAGTCCTAAAATTCATTTGGAAGAATAAAGACCCAGAATAGCCAAAGCAATTCTAAGTAAAAAAGGCAATGCTGGAGGCATAACAATATCTGACTTAAAATTATATTACAGAGCTACAGTAAAAAAAAACTGTGTGGTACTGGCATAAAAGCAGACACACAGTTTATGGAGTCCTCATGTTTACCCTTAAAACCCCCCTTGCTCAGCCTACTTGAACATGCCCTTGACCTACTGTGGCACTTACTTTTGGTTCTGGAAAAAGACACAGAAACAGACCCACACAGATACAGTCATCTGATCATACAAGGTACCAAAAACACACACTGGAGAAAAAAAAGACAGCCTCTTTAATAAATAATGCTGGGAAAACTGGTTTATCATATGTAGAAGAATGAAAAGAGACCTTTATCTCTCACCCTGCACAAAAATTAACTAGAGGGCCTAGGGTTGTAGCTCAGTGTCAGAGCACATGCCTACCTTGTGTGAGGCACTGGGTTCAGCACCACATGAAAATAAATAAATAAATGAATAAATAAATAAATAAATAAATGGATTGTGTCCATCTACAACTAAAAATATTTTTTTAAAAATCAGCCAGGCATGGTGGTGCACGCCTGTAATCCCAGCACTTTGGGAGGCTAAGACAGAAGAATCATGAATTCAAAGGCAGCCTCAGCAAAAGTGAGGTGCTAAGCAACTCAGTGAGACTCTCTCCCTAAATAAAATACAAAATAGGGCCGGGGATGTGGCTCAGTGGATGAGTGGCCCTGAGTTCAATCCCCTGTACAAAAAAAAAAAATTCAAAATGGATCAAAGACCTAGGAATAAGACCAGAAGCTATACAACTCCTAGGGGGGAGAAAAAACATATATGTATATGGTTCAAGCTCCAACATACAGGCACAGGCAACAATTTTCTTAATAAAACCCCTAAAGCTCAGAAAATAATGCCAAGAGTTAACAAACGGGATGGCATCAAATTTAAAAGCTGCACAGCAAACAAAAGAATTAAGAATATAAATTGAGAACCTATGTACGGAAGGGGAGAAAATCTCTGCTAGCTACTCTTCTGGCAGAGGATTAATATCTAGAATATATAAAGAACTCAAAAAACTTAACACCAAAAAAACCCCAATTAATAAATGGGCAAATGAATTAAATAGATATTTCTCAAAAGAAGAAATACAGCCGGGCGTGGTGGCTCACGCTTGTAATCCCAGCACTTTGGGAGGCCGAGACAGGAGGATCGCGAGTTCAAAGTCAGCCTCAGCAACGGTGAGGTGCTAAGTAACTCAGTGAGACCCTGTCTCTAAATAAAACACAAAAAATAGGGCTGGGGATGTGGCTCAGTGGTTGAGTGACCCTGAGTTCAATCCCCGGTACCAAAAAAAAAAAAAAGAAGAAATACAAATGACCAACAAATACATGAAAAAATGTTCAGCATCATTAGCAGTTAGGAAAAAGTAAATTAAAACTGCACTGAAATTTCATCTCACACCAGTCAGAATGGCAGTCATCAAGAATTCAAACAAGGGCTGGGACTGTAGCTCAGTGGTAGAGCGCTTGCCTAGCATGCGTGAGGCCCTGGGTTCGATCCTCAGCACCACATATAAATAATAAATGAATAAAGATCCATCAACAAAAAAAAATATTAAAAAAAAAAAAAGAATTCAAACAAAAAATAAATGCTGGAGGGGCTGGAGTTGTGGCTCAGTGGTAGAGCACTTGCCTGGCATGTGTGAGGCACTGGGTTCGATTCTCAGCACCACATATAAATAAATGAAAAAAATAAAGGTCCATCAACAACTAAAAAATATATACATATATTAAAAAAATGCTGGAGAAGATGTGGAGAAAAAGGAATACTTTTACACTGTTGGTGGGATTGTAAATGAATATAACCACTATGGAAATCAGCATGGAGGTTCCTTAAAAGACTAGGAATGGAACCACCATATGACCCAGCTATACCACTCTTTGGTATTTATCCTAAAGAATTAAAGTTAACTTACTACAACAATACATGCATACCCATAATTATAGCAGTACAATTCACAACAGCCAAACTATGGAACCAGCCTAGGTGCCCATCAACAGATGAATGAAAAAATGTGGTAATATATACACAATGGAGTTTTATTCACTAAAAAAGAAAAATAAAATTATGTCATTTGCAGGAAAATGGATGGAACTTGAGAGTATTACATTAAGTAAGCCAAACTCAGAAGTTCAAGGGTGATATGTTTTCTCTTATATGTGAGAGAAAAAGGAAAAGGGAATGTAACAACAAATTCCATCAATATGTACAACTATAATGTACTAATAAAAAATGTGGGAAAAAAAAGAAAGTGGGGGTGCGAGATCTCATGAAAACCAAAGGGAGATCAGTAGAATACAGGAAAAGAACCAGAGGGTCAGAGGGGAGGGAGGGAGGGAGGGAGGAAGGGGTGTGGAGGGATCCTGGCCAAATTATATTGTTATATTGTGTGCATGGGCAAATATGTAACAACAAATCCCATCATAATGTATAACTATAAGGGATACAATAAAATGTGGAGAAAAAAATTAACAATAAAAAGAAGTAGTGATTTTTATTTTTAAAAACAATAAAAAGAACTTGTGATCCTCCTGCTTCAGCCCCCCAAGCTGCTAGGATTATAGGTGTGCACCACTCTACTCAGCTAGACTGAGTAGCTAGTGGTTATATTCATTTACAATCCCACCAACAGTGTAAAAGTACTGTAAAGAATTAACAATAAGGAGCTGGGGTTGTGGCTCAGTGGTAGAGCACTTGCCTAGCATGTGAGGCACTGGGTTCGATTCTCAGCACTACATATAAATAAAGAAAATAAAGGTCCATCAACAACTAATAAAAATATTTTTTAAAAAAAAGAATTAACAGTAAAAAGAAAAGGCCTAAAATAGATTAGCGTATAACCAGGAGCAAGCAATGTTGGAAATCAGAAGATTCAAGAAGAGGTAATCTAAGGTCAATGGAAAATTCAAGTGTAACACAAAAAATGGAGGAAAAAAAAATGGAGAGTGGACCAGGGTACAGATATTTCACAATTTGAGGACATTAATAGCTGTGATTTACTTAACTACATGCATAGTTAGTTTCAGGAAGAACGACAAATAGATTGGAGTGGGTTGCAAAATGAGTTAAGGAAATGAAAACAGTGATTGTAAAATAAGTCAGTCTAGCTGAGTAGGGTGGCACACACCTATAATCCCAGCAGCTTGGGGGGGCTGAAGCAGGAGGATCACAAGTTCAAAGCCAGCCTCAGCAACTTAGTGAAATCCTGTCTCAAAATAAAAAGGACCGGGGACGTGGCTTAGCGGTTGAGCACCTGTGAGTTCAATCCCCAGTACCAAAAAAAAAACAAAAAAAAACACTACTCAGTCCCTCAAGAGGTCCAGCAGAGAAGGAACCAAGTAGCATTTACAGAGCTGGCATCACAGGCTGGCACCACCCCATTTTAATATGTCCACTCTATTTTCAGATAAGCAGGAGATTCTTAAATGCTAAGAAATTTGTTCAAAAAGTCACAGCCAGTGAGTAGAAGTGCAAATACACTCCTCCTGGGTGACATAAAGTTGACTGGGTAGCTATTTTTAAATACGACACATTGATTCAACACGAATTTCAGAAAGTAATCTGTGCACTGCCATTATGTAATGTTCCGTGTGATAAGTAACCTGTCGTCAGAAAGCAAATATCAGTTTGAGAAATAAATGAATCATGTTGAAAAAAGTAATCAACATTAGCCTGCCTGTAGTATTCTCGTTAATAAAGCATTCAGAAGAACCTAATATATCTGTATTACAAATAAATACTGAATATCTGTTCCTGGTCAAGAACTCTCCTACATCACCCTTAGATTCAGTAGTGATAAAGAGAAACAACTGTGGATAAAATTTTAAATCCAAAACAAAATTTTTCTTAATTTTTTTTTTAGTTGTTGATGGATCTTTATTTATTTATTTATTATTTATATGTGGTGCTGAGGATCGAATCCTGTGCCTCGCACAGGCTAGGCAAGCGCTCTACCACTGAGCTACAGCCCCAGCCCCACAAAATTTTTTTTAACATAGAATATTTGACCTTCTTCCTTCCATACAAATCTGCCTTAGTGCAACCCTACAACTTCTACATATGGCAGAACTGGGTTATTTAATCAATTAGCAAAACTGAAGGACCTGGGCAAATTTCATTTACATCTATACAGTTAGTACAATCACTTATCCAAAGTGGTAAATTCCAAAAAAAGGGCTCCTCTTTGACAAATGGAGCTCGACTGGCCTTAGTTAAATTCTTTTTCCTTTTCTTTCCCATAGGAAAGAGCCACTCTTACCTAGTTAACGTTTCTCATTTGAAAGTTCCCTCCTGCTGGGCAGGGTGGCACACACCTGTAGTCCAAAAGCTTGGGAGGCTGAGGCAAGCTTGGGAGACTGAGGATCACAGACTCAAAGCCAGTCTCAGCAATTAATCTGAGCACTCAACTTGGCAAGACACTGTCTCAAAATAAAAAATTAAAGGGCTGGGGACGTGGCTCAGTGGTTGTTAAGTGCCCCTAGGTTCAAACCCTGGTACAAAAAAGTTCCTTCCTTTGTCTTCTAACTCTTCAAGTGCTATATTGTGCCAGGTGCTGGGCTAGACCCTGAGAATACATAAAACTAGCCCAGCCTTCATGAAATGTACTAGTAGAGAAAACAATTAAAGCATCTAATTAACATAACTCTTTACAATTAATGATTAATTGTTGGTAAGAAGACTAAGGAGTGCTAGGGAGACAATGAGATAGCTTGATTTCCAAAGGAAACAATACTTGGGCTGAAATTTTAAAGGAATGTTTAGGAGCTGGGGAAAGGGCAAGGTGAAGGAAATCTTAAAGGCCAAGGAGATAAGAAATGAGGAGGCTTTCCAGGAACAAAAATTAAAGCCCCGGGAGCCTGAAGAGCCAGGGGGGAAAGAGGCTCCAATGAGCTGGCGACCGGAAGAGTGAGCTCACTCAGACCTATGAGAATGTGAAGCCTCTGAGGGGTTCCAAACACGTGATACACAGAGACATGTGCTTTTCTCCACAATTACTCCTCTTACTCTTCCATTCATCTGACCTCTTTCCAAAACCTAGTCCCAGGCCCCAGCAGCACAAACTTCCTTAACTGGTCATTCATGATGCTGCTCAAAGCAAGCAAGGAGGTGGGAGGGAATCTTCAAGCTGAATTCTGTATTTAAGGGAGAGGTAAGTACTGGGGCGGCGGGGGCGTAGTTTAAACAAGTGGCAGCCGCTTAAATATTCAAGTGATCGCTGAACTACGCATAAAAGCAGAGAATGAAGTTTATAGATATTTCTTACAAATAACTTCTAAATATATGTATTTAAATTACATGGCTATTAACATGTAAGGTCAAAGATAAAAAAAAAACTTAACAACTACATCCTAATTTAAAAACTAAAACCTACAGCCCACAACCTACACAGATTTGGACATTTTATTGCGCCATCCTTCCCTTCTCACACTTTTTCTCCCTAAATCAACAAAAAGATGACTTCCTGAATGCAGTTTCTGGTTTCGCTTTTTAAAGAATAAAATGCCTTCTAATTCACAACTTTCTGTACTACTGGCTTGAGAGATGCCACAGGACTGGGGGACATGAAACGAGCATCTGAGGTTTAAGCGACTGCCAGTAATGCGGATGGATGCCTGACCGTAACTTTCCCGTCCTCCCCTCCCGAACTCCCGGAGACCGGCGGAGCCTCCCCTTCCCCCGGCTGCGGGGACTGGGCAGCCCTGGACAAGGCCAGGCCCGCAGAGCCGGAGTTGCAGCCGCCACCTCTCTCCCCTTCCCCTTGGGCTGAGGCGGGGGACCCAGACGGGAAATGAGGAGGAAGGTGGGAGCGCGGGCATTACCTGGGCCCCAGCCGGGCTGCGGGCACTTCGGCAGAGAGGGCTGGGCTGGGAAGCCGTCACTGCACAGCGGCGGGAAGGTCCACAGGGAAAGACGTCCCGGGGCCAGGGCCCGCAACGCTACGAGCCCAGCCGCAAACGAAGATAAAGCGCCCGACGCGCCCGCCCCTCCGCCCCCAACCTCCAGCCCGCTCGCCTGCGTCACGCGCACGGCCCTCGATCTCGGGACTCCATTGGTGGTCCCGGAGACCGCAGGCTCCGCCCACTGCCCCGCCCCTTCCCGGGCGCGGGTACCCGGCGCCAGACCCCTCGGATGGCGCTGGAGCCCTGCGAGCGGAGCTTCGCACTTGCTTGGTGACACCGGCTACAACAGCTTGCTTTCCATTTCCACCCGGCGATCAAATGTGGGGCAGAAACGCGACCAAGACAACTTCCAGCAAGTCTGAAAAGGCACCCTGCGTGGTAGTATGGGACCCGGGAGTCTAGTGCTGCTTCTGTAGACTCGCAGAAGCTACTTCTGGAACTGCGGATCATTGACATTGAACCTGATCGTCAAGGAACAAAGTAGAAACTCTAGCCAGAAACCTTTGTCATGAGTAGCCCTGTGTTCTGTAATTCATGCTTGACAGTGTCCTTTACCAACATGCAAACTAGATAAGGAGAAAGAAGTCACGTGAAATAAAGGAACAATCAAGTAATTTAAAAGGAAACTTGAGATTTCGTAATCAAAGAGAAAATGATGCAAAGAGATTTAGGACATAGATGAGATCCAACAGTATTAGATTTTATGAAGGCAAGGATGTGTGAGAATTTAGGGTAAAGGCTGCGAAAAGAGAATGCTAAGAGGAACAGAGAGTGAAGAGTCACTCAGAGCCTGCAAACCAGTATCATCCAAGTTGGCCTGGCTAATCACTCCCTTCACTTATCCCCTTGGGATAATCACTATTGAAATGGCCACTCCTCCAGGTCAGAAAACCCTGAACCGATGGCTCAGGTTTACTGGAACTCACTACTCTCCGTAGACCTTCCCCTCAGCACTGGAGATTGAATCCAGGGGCCTTACCACTGAGCCACATACACAGCTTTTTATTGTCGAGACAGGGTCTAAGATGCCGAAACCAACCTCACTTGGGATCCTCCTGTGTTAAGCCTCCTGAATAGCAGGCTTGCGGCTACCCAGCCTGGCTAGACTTTTGAACAAAGTAGGTAGGTAAAAGTTCCCCTGGACACCCATAGTAGGCAGCACTGTAGCATTGAGTTGAACAGGCACGGGCTGTCATTGGCAGATGAGCCCAGTTTTGCCTCTTCTACAACAACTGGGATTGCTGCTTGTGTCAGCTATGTGGCAAACAGATCCTTACTGTCTCTGTGCTTCACCTCTCCCCTCCCACCAGTTAAAGAGCAGTTGGAACACAGGGGTTCATTTCTGTTGGGACTCCAATGGCTACCTTATAGACACCTAGAAGACCTTGCCTTTTCATTGTTTCATTTATTCATTCAAAAAAAATTGATTTCATTTTCCTGGTACAAGGGATACAGCAGTGAATAAAACAGAAGCAGGCCTTGCACTGGGAAGCTTATGTTTCTAGTAGGGAAGATAAATAATAAAACAAGCAAATGAGACAATTTCAGGTACTGATAAATGTTAAGAAGAAAACACATCAGGGTGGTTATAGAAAGACAGGAAATAATGCACAATCCAGTAATTTAAAAGGAAAGTTGAAGCTTCACAATCAAAGAGAAAATGATGCAGAGAACCAGGCATGGTGGCACACACCTCTAATCCCAATGACCCCAGAGCCTGAGGCAGGAGGATCACAAGTTCGAGTCCAGCCTCAGCAACGTAGTGAGGCCATAAGCAACTTAGCAAGACCCTGTCTCAAAATAAAGAATAGAAAGGGCTGGGGATATGACTCAGTGGTTAAGCACCCCTGGGTTCAATTCCTGATATCAAAAAAAAAAGAAAAGAAAAAAAATGCCAAGATATTTAAGACATAAATAAGATACAATAGTTGCATAGCTTTTGTGAAGACAAAGGTGTATGTGACCTTCTGAGGTGGCCTGAACTAAGACCTAAATGAGGAGGAATCAGACATGCCAATCACGGGGAGGCAGAACATTCCAAACAGAACAGGTGTGAGGGCCTTGATACTGAAGAACTGTGGCTGGCTTGAGGAACAGGAGGACTGAGCAAGCTGAGTCACAAGGATGAGACTGAGGTTGTAGTGTTAAGCAGGTCACTTAATCATATTGTATGGATTGTTTGGTTAAGTGCAAAGGAAAGACAAAGTTCTTTTTTAAGTTAATCTATTTTATGAGAATAATTTGGAGGGGAGCAGAAATGGAACATGGAGAAGTCAGAGAAGAAAAGAAGTTATTGGACGAGTCTATGGGATAGATTTGGGAAGTTGCTATGGAAATACAAGTTGAAAGATTTCAGGATACTTCCCTGAGGCACAGGTGTGAAGAAAGGTAGTAAACAAGGTAACTCCAGGTTGTTTCCTTTAGCAACTAGGAGGATGGCAGTATCATTTAGTGCAAAGGCAAACACCGTATTATATGATTGGAGGGATTCCCAAAGCCTCAGTCTAGAATCCAAGCATGTCCCCCCACTGGCCTGAAACTCTCACATCACTCAATCCTTGAGATTGAGTCCTGGTTAAGTACTAATGTCAACTTCTTCATATTCCAAAGAACATGTGTAGGGTACTAGTAACAAGTTCTAGGGATATAAAAATGAATAAATCTGAGCCGGGTGCGGTGGTGCATACCTGTAATCCCAGCACTTTGGGAGGCCGAGATAGGAGAATCATGAGTTCAAAGCCGGCCTCAGCAATGGCGAGGCGCTAAGCAACTCAGTGAGACCCTGTCGCTACACAAAACACAAAATACGGCTGGGGATGTGGCTCAGGGTCCAGTATCCCTGAGTTCAATCCCCGGTACCAAAAAAAAAAATTAATAAATTTGGTGGGAAGATAAATAACTGAGCCATTTCAAAACAATGTGATAAGTATAACAATAAAAAAAATTTAAAAAAAAACAGTGCCTACCTAACAGGATCATTGTAAATATGAAATGGGTTAATGCTTTCAAAGCTTCACATACAGATCCTGGCAGATAGAAGTGCTCTATCAAGGGGCTGGGGTTGTAGCTCAGTGGTGGAGTGCTTGCCTAGCATGCATGAGGCACTGAGTTTGCTTAACACCACATAAAAATAATAAAATAAAGGTATTATGTCCATCTACAACTAAAAAAAAATTTTTTAAAAAGAAATGCTCAGTCCATAATAACAATTATTATTACTGACATTATTCCCTTCTGGAGAGGGAAAGCAAAATAGAGGAAGATTAACTGAGCCCAGCTTTCTGAACCAGTGTGAGTTTAGTTGTCAAAGAAGAGAGGAAGAATTATCCAAGCAAGAAAGAAACAGGGTCAAAGACCAGCAGACAAGAAGGATCCAGAACCATCTAGGAGACATGAGGGGTTTGATTATTTTTAAAAGGTAGAGTACTTCCTGAAAAGTGGTAAGAGGAAAAGCTGGTGTCCAGACTTGAATTTGGAGGCCTGTGTCTATGAGACATTCTGATTCAGGCTCTCAGACAGCAGGGAGCCAGTGAAGGATATTAAGTAGGAGGGAGTCATAATTTTGGAGACCATACTAGAGGGAGAGGCAACTGGAGGTGGATAGATTAATTGGAAAGGTGATGTGGTAATGTAGGTGAGAGATAATAAAGACCTAAACTAAAGCTGTGGCAAGTAGGATCAAAAAGAGGCATATCTGAGAGATATGAAATGGATAATTAACTGAATTATTAGCATTTGGATGTGGAGGTGAATGATATATTCAGGATTTAGCAGGCCAGGTGGATGGAGTTAAGGCTGATTGAGATAAGAAAATACACCCCAGAGAAGGAACAAGAATAAACTTTACTTGAGTTAATATATACACTACATTAGTGCACACTGAGAAGAACTGACCAAGAAGCAATCAAGTTTTGTTTTGTTTTTACAATAGAACAGGCTCATATTTTTTCTGGTTATGTCAATAGTGCATAGTTACTGTGGAATATTCTTAAAAATTAAGAAAAGTACAAAGATAAAAGCCACCTAGTATTCTACTCAGAGATGCAACTAAATTTTGATGTGGAGAGGGAAAAGAACAATGGCTTGAGCCTGGGGTTTGAACTTCACTGTCAGAAGGCACTGGCTTCTACAGGAAAGATAAAAGGGGAAACTGCAGGGGGAACCAAACCAGGTTTTAAAACACATGCAATCTCAGTTCTTCAAAGAGCTACATCCCCCATAATGATACCAAATAGGCAATAAATCTCTATCTCATCCTAAGTATGTATAACGTCACCATCGTCACTCAAACATACAGACAACAGATTGAGTAAGCATGAGGCAATGGGAAGAACCAGGATACAGACCTTGCCTGGTATGTTCCTTAAAATTCTTGGAGCTGGAATCCTCTCTCATTTCAGTATTCCTGAAGCACCCAACACAGCACCTATGTGTCACCTGATATACGTATTGAATGAATTAAGGAAATAAACTGAAGGTATAAGGCTGCAAAGTGTGGATCAGACACAATTTCATTCCTTCTCTTGGTGACGTAGTCATCTTGAAAGCTATTCTTCACTTGTCCTCTACAAAGAGAAGGCTTCATATACAAGGACAAGAACCATATATCCTGGTTAGGTAGGATGCCATCTTGACTCCATGCATCTTCTGTACCTCTAAATAGCAAAGTCTGTTCCAGGCACCCCCACAGATGTCATGATAATTCAAGACGTACACACATAAGGAAACAACATCAAGAGTTCCTGAATCATCACTGGTGACAAGCACTCTCTGTAAAAATAGAAGAGCTGCCACATAAGCTATGCTCATGACCCAGTTCATCTTTTTAGACACTATTACTAAAGATTATTTCCCATGACTCTCCAAAAGACAGTGGCTAGTTTCTTTTAATCACCCAACTTGTATTTCTTTAATTCCATAAAGAAAATAGATTTATTCCTTATTAGACAAATAACAAAAGCTTGTTCGAAAAACTCCTTCTCCCATACATGTGGAGTCTCCCTCGTTTTAACATTCCCACTAGATTGGTACATAGTCGAGGAAGCTACATTGACACATGATTATTACTCAACAGCCACAGTTTACCTTAGGGCTCACGCTTCTTTTTTTTTTTTTTTTTAAAGAGTGAAAGGAGCCGGGCGCAGTGGCACAAGCCTGTAATCCCAGCACTTAGGGAGGCTGAGACAGGAGAATCGTGAGTTCAAAGCCAGCCTCAGCAACAGCAAGGCACTAAGCAACTCAGTGAGACCCTGTCTCTACATAAAACACAAAATAGGGCAGGGGATGTGGCTCAGGGGTCGAGTGCCCCTGAGTTCAATCTCCAGTACCAAAAAAAAAAAAGAGTGAAAGGAGTGGGATTTATTCAAGAATGGAAACAGAACTCTCACAGGGAGAGGGGACCCAAGTGGTTGCCCCAAGTTTCACTCTTTTTTTTTTAATGTTTATTTTTTAGTTGTAGGTGACAGAATATCTTTATTTTATTTTTATGTGGTGCTGAGGATCGAACCCAGTGCCTTATGCGTGCTAGGTGAGCACGCTACCACTGCGCCATAATCCCAGCCCCCCAAGTTTCACTCTTTGTGTTGATTTTTTTTTAATATTTTTTTTAGTTGTAGATGGACACAATATCTTTATTTATTTATTTTTATGTGGTGCTGAGGATTGAACCCAGTGCCTCACGCGTGCGAGGCAAGCGCTCTACCACTGAGCCACAATCCCAGCCCTGTGTTGATTTTTTTTTTTTTTTTTTTTGGTACTGGGGATTGAACTCAAGGGCACTCGACCCCTGAGCCACATCCCCAGCCCTATTTTGTGTTTTATGTAGAGACAGGGTCTCACTGAGTTGCTTAGCACCTCGCCATTGCTGAAGCTGGCTTTGAACTCGCGATTCTCCTGTCTCAGCCTCCCTAAGTGCTGGGATTACAGGCTTGAGCCACCGCGCCCGGCTTGTTGATATTTTTTTAAGTACATTTTTGTTTGGTGACTTCAAGCTCTTCTTAAACTAATTTATTTATTACCTATAAGCAACTTAGAACTTGATTTTATTTGTGCCAAGAACGTGTTTCTTTGTAAGTTCAGAAGGTATCCCTTAGTCAATTTGTAGTAATTTAGTCAATATTTAATCAATCTTATCATTTTATACACTTTCGTTACATTCCTTCAAACTTCCATTCTTTCCGTATTGAAAATTCCCAGTCTTTCTACACTATCATGCTACAGCTTCTTTAGTGCCCCTTGACTTTGCTCCCCCCCCCCCAGCACCATGGATTGAACCCAGAGGTGCTTAACCACTGAGTCACATCCCCAGCCCTTTTTGATTTTTATTTTGAGACAGGGCCTTGCTGAGTTGTTGAGATTGGCAGCCTTAGCAGGAAGTTGCCTCCTGCTTCAGCCTCTCTAATCCCTGAGATTACAGACCTGCACCACTGTGCCCAGCTCCTGTGACTTCCTTGATTGTCTCTGTACTTGTAGACAATTATGTTTTCCTTAAGGTTCAGATGGTTAAATGGTTAGGTGCACAATAGTACATAATAAGATTAGATTTTGGGGTGGTTTTATTTTGTGTGTGTGCATGTAAATTTTCCAAGATTGGTTGCCTTGGGATCCTTTTTTTTTTTTTTTAATTTTTATTTAGTTGTAGATGGACACAATGTCTTTATTTTATTGCTTTGTATGTGGTGCTGAGGATCGAACCCAGGGCTTCACGCATGCGAGGCAAGTGCTCTACCACTGAGCTACAATCCCAGCCCCAGCCTTGGGATCCTTTAAGGTCACAAGAAAACATTGAGCTAGTCCACAGTGACTCCAAGACCTCTTTATAGTATCATAAATTATATTTCAAAGACCACCCATGCTATGAGTATCATTTCCCCAAAGTCTGTCTCCTTCTATTTTTATACATTGAGGTTCATTTTTTAACTTGTTGACCCAACCTTTGAGATTTTTCCTTTTTCTTTTTCTTTTTTCTTTTTTTTATTCCCATCAGATTGCTACATCTCTATAAAGAATTTTTTGTGGTGTACTGGGGAATTGAACCAGGGCACTTAACCACTGAGCTACATCTCCCCCAGCCCTTTTCATTTATTTATTTTTTTAATTTTTTTTTAGTTGTTGATGGACCTTTATTTTTTCATTTATTTATATGAGTACTGAGAATTGAACATGGTGCCTCATGCATGCTAGGCAAGTGCTCTACCACTGAGTCACAACCCCAGCCCGCTTTTTATTTTTTTGATACAGGATCTCACTAAGTTACTTAGGGCCTCCTTAAGTTGCTGAGGCTGATCTTGAACTTGCAATTCTCCTGCCTCAGCCTCCTGAGTTGCTGGGATTACGGGCATGCACCACCATGCCTGGTTTACAAAGAAATTTTAAAGTAATTTATAAACCGAACTTTTTCCCTGTGTTTTATGTCCACGTTGTGCAACAAAATATTACATGATACTCAGACCCAGGGAAGCTTCCTCTTTGTTTTCTATTTCTAATATTTTTTTTCTTATCTAGGGAAAACCAATTTTCATAGCTTCTCCTACAGAAGTCTTCCAATGACTTTTTGAAAAAACAAGTTTTTATCTGCAATTCTCCCTTTCTCAGGCTTATTTAATTTAGGGCATTCTTTCCATCCCACATACCACTGTCCTAATTTAGGTTATCCTTACTTCTCACCTGTAACTGCAGGTATGACTACATCCTAACAAATACCCACACCGGTACTTTCTCCTCTGCAACCAGAGCAGTCTTCCCAGAGTGAAACCACAATTATTATCCTACTCTGATTTGGGTTCTAAAATTTTAAAAAAGATTTAAAATACTGTGCAAGTATATGTTCTCACTTATATCTTCCATTACCTCCATACTCATATCCAGTCAAAATGAGACTGCCATGCCATGATTTCTCAGCTCTGCCTTAAGTAATTCTACTTCCTGGTCTGCAGTTTACTTTTATCCTCACATCTCTGCCTGTAGAAATCCAATTCACTTTTAAAGATCTATTTTTATCACCACTTCTTTCTCAAAACCCTTATATTCACACAGGCCCTTCATAAGTTAACCTACCTGGCATGAGAATAAACCAAAAAGACTAGCTTCAGAATCTCTGCCTGAATTTAATTAGATTCGGCTGTGGAGCAATTTCTGTCCCAGGATATTGTTGAAACCAATATCACAATTAGTAGAAAACAGCAAGTAATTTAAAGCCTAACAACTGGGCATGATACTATAGAGGCATGCAGCTTAGCAGAGAGGTTGGGAACAAGACAGGCTGAGAGATCCGCTAACATCGCTGCCAGGACAGTTCTCCAAGGAGTGACACAAAAAGCTTCACACTGGTGGGGAACAGACTATTAAATAGTTTAGAGTAAACAACAACAAACAGAAGCCAGGGAGCTGGGTGTGGTGTTGCACACCTGTCATCCCAGCCACTAGGAAAGCTGTGTGAGGCAGGAGGACTGAAAGTTCAAGGCCAGCCTCAGTATCTTCATGAGACCCTGTCTCAAAAATAAAAAATAAAAAGAGTTGAGGATGTAGCTCAGTGGTAGAGCATTTGCCCAGTTCTGGGTGAGAGGGCCAAGGAGAAGGGGAAAAGGAATTAGGTTCACAGTTGTTACTGGATTCAATGTCTATTTTTCAACAAGGAATTATGAGGCTTGAAAAGAAATAGGAAAGCATGACTCTCATGTAGGGGGAAGAAAAATCAGACAAAAATCAGCCCTCCTGTGAGAGGGCCCAGAAGTCAAATTTAACAGGTGAATCCTTCAAACAGCCATTATAAATATGTTTTAAAAACTAATAAAATCTGTACTTTTACAAAGCAAAAGAAATGCCGGGCACAGTGGCATACACCTGTAATCCCAGTGGCCCAGGAGGCTGAGGTAAGAGGATCACGAGTTCAAAGCCAGCCTCACCAAAAGCGAGGCACTAAGCAACTCAGTGAGACCATGTCTCTAAATAAAATACGAAATAGGGCTGGGGATGTGGCTCAGTGGTTGAGTGCCCCTAAGCTCAACCCCCAGTACCAAAAAAAGAAAAAAGAAGAAATGGGGCTATAGTACAATTCAATGATACAACTAGCACTTGGTTCAAATCCCAGCACTGAAAAAAAAAACTAGAAGAAGCTGTGATAGCTGTGATGATAGTGTGTCCTCAATTAGAGAATGTCAATAAAAAGAAAATAATTTTTAAAGAGCTACGTAGAAAGTCAATATTAAAAAGTACAACTGGAAAATTCACTGCAGGGTCTCAATGGAAGATTTTAAATGGCAGAAGAAAGGATCAGCTAACTTGTAGATAAAACAATAGAAATTATGAAATATAAAGAACAGAGAGAACAAAAGAAAGAAGAAAACTGAAGCCTCAGAAAAATGTAACAACATTAAATGCACCAACATACAAATAACCAGAGTACCAGAATAAGAAGAGAGAGGAAAATGAACAAGAAAAAATAATTTTTTTTCATTGCTGGGGATTGAACCCAGGGTCTTGTACATGCTAGACAAGTGCTCTACTGTACCATATCCCCAGTTCAGAAAAAGTATTTATTAAAAAAAATAGTTGCTGGAAATTTCCAGATTTGTTGAGAAACATGAACCTAAATATGCAAGAAACTCAGCTCCAAGGAGGTTAAACTCAAAGAAATCCACGCCTACAACATCGTAGTAAACATGTTGAAAACATGTAAGACAAAGAGAAAATTTTGAAAGGAACAATTTATCAGGAACTCTGACAAGATTATTAATTAATACCTTCTCCAAGACAATAGAAGCAAAAACCCAGTAAGATGAAGTACCAAGGTGGGGGGAAACCGTCAATCAAGTATTGCAGTCAGAAAAGCTCTTTCAAATATGAAGACAAACCAAAAACCCTCTCAGATAAACAAAAACTGAAAGAATTTAATGCTAGCAGACTTACCTCACAAAAAACAACAAAGGGTGGACTGTAGTGGTGCATGCCTGTTATGTCAGCAACTCAGGAGGCTCAGACAAGAGGACCATAAGTTTGAGGACAATCTGAGCAACTTAGATCCAATTTCAAAATAAAAAAGGAAAAGAGCTGGGAATGTAGCTCAATGGTAAAGTGCCCCCTGAGTTCAATCCCCAGTACCAATAAAAAGGTCATACAAAAGGCAAGCAACCATAAAAAAATAAAAGCAGCTATATTTGTATCAGACAAAGTAGAATTTATGGCAAAAAATATAAAACTGGTACTACTTGGGGCTGGGGCTATGGCTCAGCGGTTGAGCGCTTGCCTTGCATACGTGACGCACTGAGTTCGATCCTCAGCACCACGTAAAATAAATAAAGATATTGTGTTCATCTACAACTAAACAAAATATTAAAAAAAAAACTGGTACTACTTTACAAAACAGTCTGGTAGTTAAACATAGAGTTACCATAAAATTCAGTAATTATACTCCTATTTCCTCAAGAGACCTGAAAATATGAGGTCACACTTATTCATAATAGCCAAACATGCAACTAACCCAAATGTCTCTTAACTAAAGAATAAATAAGGACTGGGGATATAGCTCAGTTGGTGGAGTGCTTGCCTCACATGCATAAGGCCCTGGGTTCAATCCCCAGCACCACACACACACACACACACACACACACACACACAAAAATAGATAAAATATGGTACATCTGTACAATGAAATATTACTCAGCCATAAAAAGAATTTCTGACACATGCCGTAACATGGATGGACTTTGAAAACATGCTAAGTTAAAAAAGGCTATCACAACAGACCACCTGTTATATGATTTCACTCATCTGAGACATTCCAAATAGGTAAATCTACAGAGACAGACAGTAGATAGGCAATTGCTTAGAGTTGGGAGAAATGATGGGGAACATCAAGAGTGATTACTCAGGGCTGGGATTGTAGGTCAGCGGTAGAGCGCTTGCCTCGCATGCGTGAGGCCCTGGGTTCCATCCTCAGCACCACATACAAGCAATAAAATAAAGACATTATGTCCATCTACAGCTAAAAAAATATTTTAAAAAAAAAGAGTGATTACTCAGAGATACAGAGTTCCTTCTGGGGTGATGAAAATGTTCTAAAGCGATTGTTACATGGTTACATAACTTGTTACACAGTTACATAACCCTGTGACTATACTAAAAATATTATTTTGAATTGTATACTTAAAGTAGGTATATCAAATGCTTTGTGAATTATATCTCAATAAGTTTGTTTAAAAGATAGAAATAGCATCTTAAATGGTGATTAAGTTCTGAATGGTGGTTGCCTTTTTTTGGTGTGGGGGTGTGTGCCAGAGATTGAAATCAGGGGTGCTAAACCGCTGAACCAGCCCTATTTTGTATTTATTTAGAGACAAGATCTCACTGAGCTGCTTAGTGCCTCACTTTTTTTAAGGCTGAATTTAAATTTGACATCCTCCTGCCTCAGCCTACAGAGCCACTGGGATTAAAAGCATGCACCATCAAGCCTGGCTGGTTGTTACTTTTTGCAGGATTATTAGGTAAAAGAACTGGCACAAGGAAGCTTATGGGTGTGTGAGAAATGTTCAGTGTCAGGCTGTGGGTGTAGCTCAGTGGTAGGGTGCATGCTTAGCAGGTACAGGGCCCTGGGTTCAATTCATATTACCAAAAAATAAAAAATAATTATTCAGTGTCCTACTCTAAGTGGTGATTACATAGCTATATGCACATGTAAAAGTTCTTCCAGCTTAAGATCTGTGTGCTTTACTATATTTCAGACTTTGAACGAAAAGAAAAATATTTTTAAATGTCAGCTTCACTTAAATAATTTTATTTAAAATAATATTAGTTAATTATATTTTATTCTTTTGTTAAATTTTAATAGATAGAAATATTTTAAGACATGTGCAGTGGAACACACCTGTAATCTCAGTGACTCAGAAGACAGAGGCAGGAGGATCACATGTTCAAAGCCAGTCTGGGCGGCTTAGGGAGAAGGTCCTGTCTCAAAATAAAAAAATAAAAAGGGCTGGAATGTGTCTCAATGGTAGAGCACACCTGGATTCAATCACCACTACCACATACATATACAAAAAGATTATTTTTAAAAGATGTGAAAATAATATTTATTTTACTATTTTGGGGGTGTAACCAGAGATTAAACTCAGGGACACTCAACCACTGAGCCACATGCCCAACCCTATTTTTGTATTTTATTTAGAGACAGGGTCTCACTGAGTTGCTTAGAGCCTCATTTTTGTGGAAGCTGGCTTTGAACTGGTGATCCTCCTGTCTCAGCCTCCCGAACTGCTGGGATTACAGGCATGTGCCACCATGCCTGGTTTATCTTACATTTTTTATATAAACACTCTTTTTTCTTTGTTTAACATCAACATTCTTAATAAAAATATAGTCAACATAGATAGAATACAAATAAAAGCTTTCATGATAACCTAATTAGTGACTCGTTGAAATGACCGCAAAATAAGTTACATAATAAACTGTGCGCAGTGGCATATGCCTGTAATCCTAGCACTTTGGGAGGCTGAGACAGGAGAATAGTCTCCCAAAGTGCTGGGATTATAGGTGTGTACCACCACCCCTGGCTGTTCTCGTGCTCTTAATCTCACAAATGCTATGATGTGCCTCCATACAGCATGTGTGTTCTGCCTTATGTAACAGTTATTTATATGCTTTCTGACCTCGCTCCACTTTATCTTCCCACCTATCCATGCACAGTCACACACGCCATCCTGTAAAGCTCCTGAAGTGCAGATATGGTTTTACCCCTTCCTGGTTCCCTGTGTGGTGTACCACACAGTGATGGTAGACACTCAGTAAACAGGTTTTTAATATCAGAAGAACGCATACATAGGAAAGCGAGATATGCCTCAAGACCCAGCAGGCAAGAGTGACAGGTGTTGAAACCAGAGTCTCTTGTCCTCAGGACACAGAAAGCAAATGCAATAGAGAACACGTTCACCCAGTCTGCTCCACTGGTGAGTTTCCTTTGACACAATGAGCAATTTATATAGGTGAGAGATTCACTGAGTTGGGGTTGGCTGATGTGTGGTAACAAGACATACATCTTCTTGGTATGATTGTTAGAGTCAGAGGTGGGGAGACGTATATGATTGTTAGAGTCAGAGGTGGGGAGACGTTAAACTTCAGGGATAGTATAAGTTCCTTTTTGCAACATCCTAACAGTCCATCTTCCAAGGCCACTAACATCTAAGTGTTGAAATTACCAGTAAAAATTCAAGTAACAATTTCGTTGTTTAGCAGTACAAGCCATCTGTTAGAAATTTGACAAAAATCTCCTTCTAGGTTGCTGGAGCTAAATAATTCTAAGTAATGAAAATAATTTTTCTTTTGCCTATTTTTTCTTTTTTCAAATAACAGAAATAATTTTAAGTGTCAACCAATTGCATTAAATTCATCAATTTAAT
Source organism: Geosciurus inauris (assembly GCA_004024805.1). Taxonomy (NCBI): domain Eukaryota; kingdom Metazoa; phylum Chordata; class Mammalia; order Rodentia; family Sciuridae; genus Geosciurus; species Geosciurus inauris. Next base: position 53,921 of record PVHX01009290.1, on the reverse strand, counting down.
TAATTCCATTAATTAGATCAGATTAATTAATTCCAGCTATGAACTGGACACGGTTCCCTCATAGGCTGTACCACTGTGGGGACACTATGAATCAACATCCATATTGTCCTCAATTTCAGATCAAAGCAAACTTGCACAAACTAAGAAGATTGTCTGTCTCCCTCCTGTGACAACACAGAATGTAGGTCGAAATGTAGTTCAAACTACACAGAATGTAGTTCCAGGCAAGAAAAAGTGGCCTTATCACCCACTCCTTCCTCACCAAGGAAATTTTATGACTTGAAAGGTTTGTGGTAGAGATAAAAGCAAGGAGTCAGAAGAAGCAGGATGTGTTCAGGAGATAATGAGTCATCAGGTCCGTGGGTCAGAAGACCCAAGTCTTCTCAAAAGTTTCTGTCAAAATGTCCCTTAGAGAAAGAATAAATCAGAATGCCTCACTCAGCAATTTAGGCATTTGGCCCCATCTCTTGCTCAATCTTTGGAGTCTCAGGTTTTATCTTTAAAATGAATGTAAACCATGCATCCTACTCTGTCATATCAACAGTACTATATGAAAATAATGTAATGCCTGGGGATGTAGCTCAGTGGTAGGGTACTTGCCAGCAAACCAGGGCCTGCGTTCAATCCCCAGTACCTCAAAATAATAATAATAATAATAATAATAATAATAATAATAATAATATTTTATTTCATTAGAGGAGAAAACAAGCTTTCTATTTTAGGTTAGCAGATTTTCTTAGAAAAACAGGTTTCTAGCCTGGCATAGTGGCACATGCCTCTAATCCCAGTGACTCAGATGGTTGGGACAGGAGGATCACAAGTTCAAGGTCAACCTCAGCACCTTAGCAGAAAAAATTCTCAGCCCTCAGCAATTTCGTAAGACCTTGTCTCAAAATGAAATAAAAAGAGCTGGGGATGTGACTCAGTGGTTAGGTGCCCCAGGTTCAATCCCCAGTACCAAAAATAAAATTAAATAAATACATTTCTGCTGGTTTTATTCATTGCATCTTATAAATGCATGTTTTTTCAAATTTTGAGAAAATTATCATATATATATATATATATATATAACATACACATGTTTTAAAGTTTAATAATTAACTGACCACTAAGTAACTACCATTCAACTTAAGAAATAGAACATCTCAGAACTTGAAAGCTCCCAGTACAACCCTCCCAGATTGCTTCTTGGGCCTGTTCTCCCTTCCTGAAATCAATGTCTCAAAATTCCTTTGAGCAATGATTCCTTTGTTTTTCTCTATAGTTTACTAGTTTATCACAAGGGTAGATCTTCCTAAACAATATATCATAAAATAGTATAAATACCTTCACTTACTTGTGACTTCTGTATATATTATATGTATATATTATATGAATGTATATATTATATATATGTTATATGTGTCTTTTGAGCTGCACATTGCTTTTGTGATTCATCCATGTCAATATGTGTAGCTGAAGATCATTCATTTTTATTTGTGAAGAATATCCTCTTGTATTTGTTCACTGCAATGTTGCTGGACATTTTGGTTATTTTAGCTGTTTGTAGTTACAAAGCATTGTGTCTGCAGGTGCACATAGGAAGAAACTTTCCCTAGGGCAAATACTTGCTGTGAAAGTACATTCAAAGGTATATAAAGCTTCAATTTTAATATACAATGCTTGTGGTAGATTATATTTTCTAAAGATGGTCACCATGCTAAATTTCCATTACTATAACAAAATACCTGAGATAAATCAACTTAATAAAGGAAAAGGTTTATTTTGGCCTTCAGTTTCAGAGGTTTGTGTCCATGGTTGCTTGGCTATATTTCTTTGGGCCTGTAACAGCACAGTATCCTGTGGGAGGAGTGCATGGTGGTGAAGAACTGTTTACCTTCTTGCAGCTGGAATGCAAAGAGAGAAAAACAGGAAGTGGCCAGAGTCCCAATATCCTCTTTAAGGACACATCCCCAATGACCTAATTTATTTCCACCAGGACCCACCTCCTGAAGGTCCTACTACTTCCCAGTAGCCACAGGCTGGGGAAAAAGCCTTTAAAACTTGGAGCCGGGCGCAATGGCACAAGCCTGTAATCCAAGCCTCAGCAACAGTGAGGCACTAAGCAACTCAGTGAGACCCTGTCTCTACATAAAACACAAAATAGGGCTGGGGATGTGGCTCAGTGGTCGAGTGCCCCTAAGTTCAATCCCGGTACCAAAAAAAAAAAAGCCTTTAAAACATGGGTTTGGGGGCATTTCAATATAAACTATAGCACCATAAAAATATCTTCCATCCCATGTATACTTTTTTATAAGATGACTTTGCCACACCTTCCATTAGGAGATGGAGCCAATGCCCTTTTCTTCTAACAGTGGGTGGAGTTTGCAACTATTACAACCAAGAGAGTATGGCAGAAAGCATTTCCTGTAACTTACAAGCCTCCTTCCTAAAGGGCCATACCGTTCTACTTTGTTAACTCAAACACTGTTCTTAAAACCTTCAGCTCCTGGGGCCTGGAGGTGTGGCTCAGTGGTAGAACGCTTGTCTAGCATATGTGAGGCACTGGATTCACTGCTCAGCATAAAAATAAATAAATAAAATGAAGGTATTGTGTCCATCTACAATAAAACAAAACTTCAGCTGTCTTGTAAGCACAGAGGGCCACATGATGTGAGCTGTGTCAGTCCATGTGGAGAGAACACCAGGCAGGGCTCTGATTCAACATGAAGAGAGACCTCAGCCAGTCCCCAGCTGCCCAACTCCAAATATCCAACTGACGTGATTACAGAACTGTTTAAGTATTTTTCAACTTCTGACCAACAGAAACTACGAGATACTGTTTTTGTTTTGTTTTGTTTTGTTTTGTTTTTGGTACCAGGGATTGAACTCAGGGGTACTTGACCACTGAGCCACATCCCCACCCCTATTTTGTGTTTTATGTAGAGACAGGGTCTCACTGAGTTGCTTAGCACCTCGCCGTTGCTGAGGCTGGCTTTGAACTTGCAATTATCCTGTCTCAGCCTCCCAAAGTACTGTGATTACAGGCCTATGCCACCATGCCTGGCAAATTTCTTTTTTTTTTTTCTTTTTTGGTGGTGCTGTGGATTGAACCCAGGGCCTTGGGATAGTTTGTAGCCAGGCAGAGAACTCCACAACAGTAAATACCAAAATGTCTCCCTAAGTGGTTGTAGCAACTTTCCCAAGCAGTGAAGTACCCGTAGGGAGATCTGTTGCGCAACACCTTCATACGTGTGACAGGAAACGTGAGCATGGTTTTAGTCTGAGTTTCTCTGATTTTCATGTGGTCGTCAAGTCCACAACCAGTTGTGCTGAGTCAGAGGGGCAGGTTGCTGGGGGACTGAAGAAAGTGTCCAGAGATGGCATGCAAGACATGTGATTTATTGGGGAAAGATTTATTAAATCAGTGACTGTTCCAAGAAGAGCTCAGTGAAATGAGCAGGTTTTCCCTACAGGTTTAAAATGGAATTTTCTTATAAAGCCAGCTCAGGTAAACTGGGGTACTTCTGACCATTACTGTGAATCTCCTGTTCTCCTCTGCTTTGGAAAGCTAGTCCATTTCAAGGCTCAGGTTGATTACTTAACACTCAGCACCAATGATTCTATTTTGGTTTGGTTTGGTCTGTTGGGCCAAGGAGTGCAATTTGAAACAATGGTCTCCCATAAATTTTGTTTGATGGTGAGACTCTCTTTCAGGAGTCATATGTGTTAGAATCTTTTATTCAGCCATTATCTTCTACTTACATCACTGCACTGGGATAGATAGTGTTCTCATTTCCAGTTGCTTTATTTCTCTTCAATGCTGCATGAAATGAAAAGTTTTTCTTTTTTGTCCTGGGGGATTGAACTCAGAGGTACTTTACCACTGGGCTACATCTCCAGCCCCTTTATTTCTTATTTTGAGACAAAGTTTAACTAAGTTGCCAAAGCAGGCCTCGAACTTGGTGGTCCTCCTGTCTCAGCCTCCCAAGTGGTGGGGATTATAGGCATGTGCCACTGAGGTAGAGTCCTAAATGAAAGCTTTTTATAATTCCTCCTGTCCAACTGTATTAAATTACAATTCAGTCTTTATCTATGGCAGTTATGCCCATGGGTCAGTAATTACAAGAAATACTGCTTAGAAATATAAAATTGGGCTTCATGGAATACAGATTCTCGCAAACAACAGTCAACTTAAGTTTTCACTAAAGAGGGAAGAAGGCGTAGAATACTCTAAACCAGCGTTTCTCAAACTTTCAGGTGCCTACAAACTAGTACCATTCCTTGCCGTGTTAAAGTGCAGCTGACAAGTGGGCTTGGGGCTCTGCATTTCTAACAAACTCAAAGCTGATTCCATTGCTGCTGGTCCTAGGCCCACGCTTTGGGTAGCAAGGCAGTAAAGCCGAAGGCCCTTTATGTGACTTCTACCTTCCCAGATTTCCCTCCACTCTCTACTGTTCTTTCATGTTGCTGCTGTCTGAAATTCCAATACTTTTGTGAGATAATCTGCCTATTTATTTCTGACTTAATATTAATTCTTATAATCAAATAGTTTCCTTCATCCTATCCAATGAGATAGAAACTTAATTAACAATGGACATTAATTTTTATAGGCAAATAAGGGATGATTTTAACAATGAAGTACTATATTAAAGGGGAACATAAAGATGGGCATGAGGGTATTAAGAAGGGGGCATTGAGGGGCTGGGATCGTAGCTCAGTGGTAGAGTGCTTGCCTCGCATGCGTGAGGCCCTGGGTTCGATTCTCAGCACCACATACAAAGCAATAAAATAAAGACATTATGTCCATCTACAGCTAAAAATATATATATATATATAAAAAGAAGGGGGCATTGAGCCGGGCATGGTGGTACATGCCTGTAATCACAGCATTTTGGGAGGCTGAAGCAGGAGAATCACGAGTTCAAAGCCAGTCTCAGCAATGGCAAGGCGCTAAGCAACTCAATGAGACCCTGTCTCTACATAAAACACAAAATAGGGCTGGGGATGTGGCTCAGTGGTAGAGAACCCCTGAGTTCAATCTCTGGTACCAAAAAAAAAAAAGGAGGTGGGCACTGGACTCCTGTAAGTCTTGGGAAAATGCCAGAAGTACAGGCAGTAGTGCATGCCCATAATCCCAGCTACTTGGAAGGCTGAGGCAGGAGGATGGTAAGCTCAAGGCCAGCCTCCACAATTTAGCAAGACCTTGTCTCAAAATTTAAAAAGTGGGCTAGGCATAGTGGTACACACCTATAATCCCAGCGACTCTACAGGCTGAGACAAGAGGATCACAGGTTTGAAGCCAGCCTTAGCAATTTAGTGAGACCCTAAGCAACTTAGCAAGACTTTGTCTCAAATTAGAAAATAAAGGGATCTGTGGATATGGCTCAGTTGTTGAGTGCCTCTGGGTTCAATCCTGGGTACCAAAAAAATAAATAAATAAATTTTAAAAATAAAAAGGGGTAGGGATATAGCTCAGTGGCAGGGCACTTGCCTTGCATTCATGAGGGTTTCATCCTCAGTGCCTTGAGAAAGTAGAGACACTTGGGGTTAGGAGGGCAAAGATAATATGAGGAAGTAGGAGGAGGTGAAGAAAGAGAGGTGAGAAGTCACCCAGACAAATGTCAGGGCTTCAGAAGCCTTGCTTCTGGCCAGTCTGAGGAAATCATGATCCTGATTAAAACAGCAAATCTATTCCTAACTTTCTATAGAAGGATAACCTGATACATATATATGTCAGTGAGGATTCATTGTCTTCTCTTAATTTGTTTATGCAGTTGTGAAATGCAAAGAGTCCTTTTGCTAAATGCATAAGCCAGTTGATTCTAGGGCAAATATCTTTTAATAAAAACTAAAGATTTCAGCCAGTGGCGCAAGCCTGTCATACTAGCACTTAGGGAGGCTGAGATAGGAGAATTGCAAGTTCAAAGCCAGCTTCAGCAACGGCGAGATGCTAAGTAACTCAGTGAGACCCTGTCTCTACATAAAAAACAAAATAGGGCTGGAGATGTGGCTCAGTGGTCAAGTGCACCTGAGTTCAATCTCCAGTACCAAAAAAATAAAAATTTAAAAATTTAAAAAAGGAAACTAGGGAGCGGGGAGGGTCTAGGCTTGCTCTTTTATAACCAGCATCTCAAGAAATACCAAAGAGTTGCATGGAAACTACCTGAATCCCTTCAGAGGGCATGCCCCCAGTGACCCAAGACGTCCCACTGGGCTTCATCTTTTAAAGGTTTCCCATCTTCTCAATACCACCACCCTGGTCATCAAGCTTCCAGTGCATGGACTTTTTGGGGACGCTCGAACCATATCCAAACTATGACAGATCCAATGCACACCATCCCCATCACTGGTGATGAGGGTTGTTTCCTTCCCTTGGCACAGAAAGGCACCTTTCCCACAGGAATTTTATGATTTGCTGTGAGTAAGCAAAAGGCAGTTCAGACAGCCCTTCCCGCAGCTGCTGCTTCCCAAGCACTTCACTCAAAATAATCAATATGCCAGGTTGGCATATTTTGAGGTGCCAAATGCTTCACCCCCACAATATCTATATTCCAAGTCTGGATTTGGACAGCCAAGGGTGATGTGAAATGGAAGCTAGAGCCAAATAAGATACACCCGTGAGCCCTGACCTGTGACATGATCCCACCTGCCAGCTTCACCTACTTGTCTAAGACGTACCCTAAAGCATTCAGAAAGTACATATGGGACAAATGAAAACTAATGCTATGTCATCATGCAGGTCAAAAGCAGTGATACATTAGAAATGGCACAAACTAATATGTTAACTTCCCAGGATCCACTTTACTCCCTATCAAAAATCCATTATGATGTCAGGCTTTTACACTCTACTGTGAATTAACTCAGTGTATTGCATTTTCCAGAACAATTTGGATCATATACCTTAGTATACCTTAGGGCTACTCTAAGTAAGTGTAACAAAAAAGCCAGGCCTCCCTTGTTACCCATTTCTATAGAAGGCAAGAAAATATTATTTTTGGTAGAAAAGGTTTTCAAAACCCTAAAAGTCACTCTGGGTAAAGAACAAACTATTTTGGCATTATAATTATATAATAAATTATAAATTATGTAATTCTGGCTTTATAATTAAATTTTGGACAGATTTGTCTCTTCATAGGTTATTAATTATTATTGTGTGGGGTTTTGTTTGTTTGTTGTTTGTTTTTGCAACAGGAAGTTACTATGTTGCCCAGATTGGTCTCAGATTCCTGGACTAAAGTGATCTTCCTGCATCAGCCTCCTGGCTACATAGGTAGTGATGTTCTTAAGGAAGTATTAAAAGAATAAGGGGGGCTGGGGTTATGGCGCAGTGGTAGCGTGCTCGCCTAGCACGCGGGAGGCACTGGGTTTGATCCTCAGCACCACATAAAAATAAAATGAAGATATTGTGTCCACCTACAACTAAAAAATAAATATTTTTTTTAAAAAAGGGTATTGTGTTCATCTACAACTAAAAAATATTTAAAAATAAATAAAAAATAAAAAAATAAAATATTCTGTCCGCCTATAACTAAAAAATAAATATTAAAAAAAAAGAATAAGGGTTAATCTCTCCCTCCTCTTTCTCTCTCTTTTTCTCTCTTCCCTCTCTCTCTCTCTTTATCTCTCTCTCTCTCTGTCTCTCTATTTCTATCTCTATCTCTCTGTGTGCTGGGGATTGAACCCAGAACCTCAAGCATGTTAAGCTGTCCCATCCTTGGAGAAAAGGACAAGAAAACACCTTGTCCCTGAAATGCCCCTCTCCATTCCCAAGAACCTAGTCAGGTTAAGGGAACAATGCGAGTGAGTCTGGGCCAGAATACCCAGATAAATATTCTGTCCAAGAACACTGCCTTTCTCCTGCGTATGCTGGGAAGTAAGGCGACTTAGTGTTGTCTGTAGAAAGCGCCTTCCTTGCATGCATACCAAGTTCCTTGAGATGCTGGTCATACAATGGGACAAGGCAAGGTAAGGTGGTGACGTCACTGCTTCTACAGCCACACTTATAAAGCCTCTCTCCCTGCAGTAACTGGTGTGGAGCGGAGCACCATGGACAGGAAAGTACTCCAGCCAGCTGCTCCTGGACCAAATGTCCTGAGGAAGGAGGGCACTGTTTTCTGGTGAAGCAAGGAAATGGAGTGTACGCCTGGCCAGTCACCATGGTGCTTTCTGGTGAAGCACCTGCCCAGCCCATTCCAACTGAGATCTTCCCTGTAAGCATTTCTCAATAAACCTTACATTTCACATTCCACCCCTGGGTGTCTTCTTGCGTCTCTTGACTACCTGTCCCATTGGCCTGCTGCAACTGGGCTGTGGACCGTGTACATGTACCTTCCTCTGAGCTAAGACCCCAACCTCAAGAATCAGAATCTTAGCCAGTGCAGTGGTGCATGTCTGTAATCCCAGCACTTTGGGAGGCTGAGACAGGAGGATCGCCAGTTCAAAGCCAGCCTCAGCAACGGCGAGGCGCTAAGCAACTCAGTGAGACCCTGTCGCTACATAAAACACAAAATAGGGCTGCAGATGTGGCTCAGCAGTCGAGTACCCCCGAGTTCAATCTCCAGTACAAAAAAAAAAGTTCAAGGCGCAAGAAACAAAAAGTGATTCTATATCACTTACAACCAGAGAAATGAAATGTTATCCTCTGTGTACAGTGAATCAAATTGCACTCTGTTATCATGTAAGCCTAAATAGAACAAATAAATAAATTAAATATAAATAAACAAAAAGGGTCAGGGATGTAACTCCATAGTAGAGCACTTGCCTAACATCCTAACATGCTCAAGGTTCTGGTTTCAATCCCCAGCACCACACAAAAAAAATCAGAACTCAGAGAAATATCCCAGTCATTACATCCCAAGTGTCTTACAGTCCTATAACCCTTATCATGCCCTACATTTCCAAATAATTTTATAACTATTTGATGCAAAGACAAATTTCAGTCTTTTCTAGAATTTAAGCCAATTTAAGAAATCTTGAGATTGAATTTGCTACACAGAATTCAATAATGTCTCACTGTAGCTTCAGGACAGTATAAATAAAGAAAATAATCATAAGCATCTGCAGGTGCTGGGACAATTATGAAGAGAAGCTATAAATATTATTCACATTGAAAGTCATAAGCATCTCAAAACAGATGCATGTATTATTTCCTAAGAAATCACATAAGTGTAGAATGAGCCGATGTGTTCAATAAAAAGTAAAAAAGAACAGATGTGAGGAAAATTCACTGTGTTTAAAATTCATACTATTTTTGCTTCATAAAGAATAAAAAATCAGCATGCCTATAATCCCAGCTACTCAGGAAGGAGGAACAGGGGGATCAAAGTTCAAGGCCAGCTTGGGCAACTTAGTGACATCCTGTCTCAAAAACTAACAAGGGCTGGAGATGTAGCTCACTGGTAGTGTTTCTAGGTTGAACCCCCATGCCCCCAAAAAAGCTGAAAGAAAAGAAAAAGAAAAAGAAAAAAGAAAAAAAGAAGTGGAGTCCATTCCTCTACCCCCCGGAGTCTGGACAGGCCTTATGATTTGCTTTGACCAATGGAAATCCACAGAAGTGATGCTGTGTGAGCTCCAGAGCCTTTGCCTTCAGATTCTTGGCAGCTTCTGCCTTCATCCTTTTAAAACAAGACTGCCCAGCCAAGAAGTTGAAGCAGGCTGCCAAGCAGTGAGAAACCACATGGAGAGAGAGAGAAGTCCCAGCCTGACAGCTATCCCCACTAAGGCCATGGAACAAATCCTATCAGGCCGTGATCATAATCCATGTAAATTTTATATATAAAATTTCTGCTAATTGTGAAATGAATATATTGTACAATACACATGTAAATAGAAAGGAAGCTTTTTTCTCTAGGATCCTATAAGAGAATGTTCCCAGTACGTTAATAACCTTGGGGACTGTGTTGTAAAATGAACAGAAGGGAGAAAGTCAATGACATTGCATCATCACTTAAAATCTCTTAAGTTGGGGCTGGGGTTGTGGCTCAGTGGTAGAGCGCTTGCCTCGCATGTGTGAGGTACTGGGTTCAATCCTCAGCACCACATAAAAATAAATAAATAAAGATATTGTGTCCATCTACAACTAAAAAAAATTTTTTTTAAAAAACCTCTTAAATTAATATAGGTAAGATAAAAGCCAGGCATTAAAGAACTACTGACTTTTGATAACTCCAGAGAAACACCAGAAAGGCCAGTTATATAGCTAGGGTCCTAATGTGCATGTAAGTGGTGTAAGGAAGTAGTTTGGAAATAATATCTACACTTAAGGAATCCTAGTAAAGACAAGAGATACAGGTGTTTGTTCTTTAAGTTATACAATTTGTTTACTGACTAGTTTGGGGATTTTCTTGGGAGACTGGTCCTGGAGATAGAACCTAGGGATGCTCTATACTGAGCTCCACCCTCAGCCCTTGTGGTGGTGGTTGTTGTTGTTACTATTATTATTATCGACACAAGGGTTCATTAAGTTGCTGAGCCTTGAACTTTTGATTCTCCTGCCTCAGCCTCCCAAGACACCAGGATCACAAGTGTGTACCACCACACCCAGCTTTATTGGCTAGTTTTTAAGTATTTAGTTTGTGACATGCCTAAGCTAAAATTGAAAATAAAGAATAGGATAAGTGGTAGCTCAGGGGTAGAGCCTATGCTTAGAGTGTGGAAGGTCCTGGGTTCAATCCCTGCACCACCAGCAAAAAAAAAAGAAGAAAAAGAAAGAAAGCAATTTAAGAAATACAGTCATTTGAGGTTTGTGATTTTCCCATTTACATTTCTTGCAAGGCTTTGAGTATAGACCACATACCAGGCCTGCAGTTTAGTAGAATGGATAGATGAATGCATTATTTATGGCCCACATTTCTAAAATCAAGAACACGCCTTTCTAGGGCTGGGGTTGTGGCTCAGTGGCAGAGTGCTTGCCTCACACGTGAGGCTCTGGGTTCGATCTTCAGCACCACATAAAAATAAGCAAATTAAAGATATTGTGTTCATGTATAACTAAAAAATATTTTTAAAAAAAGAACACACCTTTCTAAAGGAAGCCCTTGAAAACAATAGAACTGACCGTTATTACACGAGCAGGCCTTTCAGTGTTTGTTCAACAGAATTTTGTTTGGAATACTTCAATTATGGGGAAACAACTGACCCAGAGGACCCAATACCCCTCATGCCAGGCCATTAGGACATAAATCTCTCCTACTCTTGTGTAGGTGGGGCTATGGAAGAAACCCATCCTTGGAAGGTGGGCAGACTGCTCAGGGCCACCCAATGGCACCACCAGTCTTCCCCACATTCCAGAAAGAGGCCCAGAACTCTCTCCAGTAGATTTACTGGGCAGGCATCATGTTCCCAAGGTCATTCATGGTCTCAAGGTCATGCATGTGCCCACAGCTGGTCCGAAGGTCAGTTGACTATTATATGACCTTTGCAAGTGGCCCACGCAAGAAAGGGCAGTAGCTCAAGTGTGCAGGCACATGCCCTCGGTTTTAACACAGTGCAGGCATACAACTTCCCCAAAGGGGCAGTAACTGCAAGCCCTGAGCCCGAAAGGTGTGGCCACCTGACACTCCAGAGTTTACTGCCGCAGCTAATCCCACCCTGTATCGTAACCTATCCTAAGGCAAGTCTAAAGCCTTTTCTCTGTATGTATTCTGGTTCCTAGCTGATATGTCTGCCCCTCTGTGTGGGGTGTATCTCATTTTCCCTGCCTCCCACCTGCATTACTGGACTTGTTTCTGTGCTGGGGTAGTTCGCCTAATCTTAGGCATGACACCCAGGACCAAGGATCACTGCACTGTTATCTCAACCTCTGATAACACTTCCTGATGGAAATTTATAATGTCTTCAGGGTTTATGTTTGAACTGCATATCTTTAAACAGCTTACCTCATGAGGCTCATGAATCAGAATAATATTTATTTCTCAGAGGACAAGCATTATAAAAACCCAGAAATGTTGTCATTGTTTGAACTCCATTCTCCCTCCGCCACATACATACACTTTAAGAAAACATGTTTTAATAATTTTCTGAATCTCTCTGAACTGAATTTTGAAACAGAGAGTCACTAATGCCAGGCTGGCCTTGAACTTGTGATCCTCCTACCTCAGCCTCCCAAGTAATTAATCTGCTTTATGCCTCTAAAATTGTATGTATTCTGGATAGGTCAACTGAGTAGGATCATGTGGCCTTTTATGTCTTAGCATAAGATTTATCCATGCTGTAGTGTATGTCAGAACTTTATTCCTTGTTACGGCTATATGTAATTCCATTCTCTGGATATACCATATTTTGTTTATCTGTTCATTGGTTGATGGAAATATTGGTGCTTCCACTTTTTGACTAATGTGAATGGTGCTGTCATAAACATTATTGTACAGGTTTTGTTTGAACACCTGTTTTTAATTCTTCAGGGTATATAACTAGAGTGGAATTGCTGCATCATATGATAATTCTGTGTTCAGTTTGTGGAGGACCTGCCCAACTATCTTCTACAGACTATAATTTACATTCCTAGCAACAATGTATGATGTTCCAATGTCTACATCCTGACCAACATTTCCTGGTTTCCCTTTTTTTTTTTTCTTCAGCTATATCAATCCTAGTGGGCATGAAGTAGTATCTCAATGGGCTTTGGTATTTATTTTCCTAATGATACTGAACATGCTTTCATGTGTCAATTGGCCATTTGTAAATCTTCGGAGAAATGTCTTCTTAGATTCTTTACCCATTTTTTAAAGTGGGTTGTTTGCCTTTTGTTGTGGGTTTGTTTTTTTGGTTTTTTTTTTTTGTATTCTGGGTAAAAGTCTCTTATCAGATATATGACTTGAAAGTATTTCTCTCATTCTGTGAGTTCTTTTCACTCTCTTCACAATATTCTTTTATAGGAAAAATTTCTGGGTTTTTTTGGTGCTGGGGATTGAACCAGGGCCTTGTACATACCGAGCATGTGCTCTATCACTGAGCTACATCCCAACCCCCAAAATTTCTAATTTTTTTTTTTTTTTTTTAATATTTTTTTAGTTGTAGATGGACACAATGTCTTTATTTTATTGCTTTGTATGTGGTGCTGAGGATCGAACCCAGGGCCTCACGCATGCGAGGCAAGCGCTCTACCGCTGAGCCACAATCCCAGCCCCAAAATTTCTAATTTTGATTAAACTCAGTTTATTTATTTATATTTATTTATTTTATTTTTTGTATATACTTTTGATACCATACCTAAGAAGCTATTGCCAAATCCACAATCATGAAATTGTACCCTTGAGTTTTTTCTAGGAATTATATAGTTTTAGCTTTATTATTTTTTTCAGTTATTTGCTCTATTTTGAGTTAATTTTTGTCTTGGTGTAAAGTAAGGAATTTTTCTTAGTCCATTTTGTGGAATATTTGATACTGAGTAATTTCTTTTATCTAACAAAAGTTTTCACATACTTATTACTGAGCCAATTTACCAATACAGAATATTGAAATAAAGAGAAAAATCATTTTCCTAATAAAACTTTGCCAATTCCCAGTGAAAATATTTTCAGCTTAATATAGTAAGATGATTTTGACCTCAATCAAGCATAAATATATGTGCTGTCTCACGTGTCATTCCTTAGAGACCAAACTTTGTTCTTCTTCAAGGTCTCTTTCTGGAGTTGTACCTGATTTTATTACCAGATTTCATCCAAATTCACTGAAGAATGGGACAATTGTGCTTTGTTTCTTGGCCAGAAATCTCTTGATCCTGAAAATCTTGTGAAAAGACAGCAAGGAACAGGATCAACCACACACACCATGACGGCAGAGGGAAGGAGAGGGCAAAACTGGATCATTTATTCATGGAAATTTATTCTCTCCGTTCTGGATGTAAAGACATCCAAGATCTAGATGCCAGCAGGCCTGTCTGTGGTTCCAAGATGGTGCCTTGTAGATGGACCCTCCAGAGAAGAGCAAAGGTGAGTCCTAAAACGGGATAAGCACAGAAGAGAGAAAACACTCCTGCCTCTTCATAGCTGTATTAATCCGTGAAATTTAAACACTCCCCATTAAGTCCCACCACCTAACATGCTGCATTAGAGATTAAATTTGCAACACATGAATATTGGGAGAACACATTCAGACTGCAGTATTATCAAACTTCATTCTTTTACATGTGGTTATCCGGTTGTCCCAATACACCTGAGCAATTTTTTTTAATTTATGTTTTACTTTCTTTTTCTTTTTTTCCTTTTTTTGGTACTGATTGAACCCAGGGGCACTCAAACACTAAGTCATATTTGCGGCCCTTTTTTGTATTTTATTTAGAGTCAGGGTCTTGCAGAGTTGCTGAGGCTGGCTTTAAACTCGCAATCCTCCAGCCTCAGATTACAGGTGTGGGCCATCACACCCAGCTACTTTCTTATGATTTCATTTGTGTTCTTAAGTAAGAAAGTTATGGTAACTTTATTTCAAAAACAAAATAATAATAATATAATAAATAGCAATAGAAGTTAAGGATTGGAAAAGGAATATATGACAATCACAGTGGCCAGCTGTTCAACCCCAGTGCTGCGAACACCCCAAGCATACTATCTCCCAGTCCCAAAGAAAGAACTTGGAGGACTCAATGGAGGGATTTGGGACATTTTATTACTTATGCACCTCAGTGGCAGCAGGCCAGGATACAATGGAGAACCACACTGCACCTATAAGCAGAAGAAATGTACAGGACAGGTTGCATGCTACCGTGCAGGTGCAGTTCTTCAGAGCTTTATGGATGCATTCTTTGACTTTACAACCAATGCCACTCTGTTTTGATCCTCACCTAAAGTTTGAAGATAAGGGAAATGGCCAGTTTCCCCTCCCATTTCCGTTGTTATCATATTCTTTAGAGTCCCTCTTATTTCACTGTGAGGTTTTGCAGGCATTGATCAGCCCATCTCTTCACTGCCTTGGAAGTCCCCTCATGTCCCTCACAATCTTATACCACCCCATATCTTCTGTGAAGCCCTTGGAAGCCTCCAGAGGTGTACCGTATCCATATCGTACAACAACAGTACAAAGAGCAAGAACATATCAGCAAGCATGTGAAGGTAATTAAGATAGCATTCATTTGTTTATATATTTCAGATAAAATATAATTGATGTGGTATTTTTAGTCCAGTTGCATTTTATCCAATTGCCTTTGGTCTCATTTGCTGTTTGGACGATCACGGGAGTGATTTGCTGCAGTCACAGGGAGTTCTGAGCAGATCCATCAAACCTGTCCAAGTCAGTCTGGTTGGCATGATGTGCAACTTCCATTGCTCAGTCCAGGAACAGGTTACTTGTTGCTCACCTATGAAGAACATGACAAATGTTTAATAGGAACCAATAACGGCAAATCAGCCCTATTTGACAGTATACAGGCTACTGTACAATCTAACATAGCCTGCACAGTAGACTTGCCTGGGCAAGCAGACCATACCAACCTATCTGTTTGTACTTCAGGGGTATAGAAAGAATAAGATATCTCTGGAATATATAACTGCCATGAATTGATACAAGTGGGTATGGTGGCACATGCCTGTAATCCTAGTGGCTCGGAAGGCTGAGGCAGGAGGATCATGAGTTCAAACCCAGCCCCAACAACTTAGTGAGGTCCTAAGCAACTCGTGAGACCCTGTCTCTACATTAAAAAAATATATAGGGGCTGGGGTTGTGGCTCAGTGGTAGAGTGCTTGCCTAGCAAGTGTGAGGCACTGTGTTCGATCCTCAGCACCACATATAAAACAAATAAAGTCTATGGAAAACTGAAAAAATATTTTTAAAAAATATGTATATACAAATATACATGTATATGCATATATTTAGGGCTGGGGATGTGGCTCAGTGGTTAAAAGCCCCTGGGTTCAAACCCCGGTACCAAAAACAAATAAATAAATTGCAAATGTCTCTTGGGTGCTGACACCCAAGGGTAACATCACTTGTACTTGTGAATATCTCCCAACACAGTAGGCTTTACTTGTAAATTTAGACAGTCTTCTTCCCCCAAGGGGTCAGAAGGGCAAACCACCAGGTCCTTACTTATACAGTCCATGGACAGCTAATGCTCTTTGTCTCCCATGTGAAGTCTTGAGAAGCCAGCTACAGGAAGCTGTTATTTGTGTCCCATGCCAGCTGTTAAAATTTGTTCAGGAATGTTGCTTTATTTGTACCTTAATGCTGGTGGGCAAGTTAATGTTAATGTAGAAATGACTGCAGGCCACTGATGTCTGGGTTTTTTATTTAATGTTCTCAGTGTCTCAGGCAGAAGAGCAGTCCACTCCTGCCTAGAGATATTTTTAGTCATTAAAGCTGGTTTCAGCAAGTCATTCATTCTTTTGATTAGCCTAGCCTCTGTTGAATTGTATGGCAGATGGAACATCCATATGCTCTGGTCTTGAGCCCGCTGTTGTACACCATGGCCGTGAAATGAGTTCTTGATCATTCTCAGTTACCTGGGGTGTGCTGCCATCCATGGCACTCAGCCGGAATAGCCCCTTAATAGTTGTCTTTTGATTGGCTCTTTTGCCGCCAGGAGCTTATATCAAGCTTGCAACTGTTGACACAAGTCAAAGCGTATTTGGTCCCTTCTGATAACAGAGGAGAACCAATGGAGTCTGTCTCTGAAAAGGGCTGCCACCTCATTTAATATGCTCCTCAGTGGTATCTCGTCACTGAGAGCAAGCAAGACGATTCTGGCATGCAGCAGCAACATCAGGCATTTTATGGACAGTCCTCAGAGGGTCACAGCTGCCTGCAGAGTCTTTTGGCCTGCATGTTTGTTTTATTTTGTTTTAATATTATTTTTAGTTGTCAATGGATCTTTATTTAATTAATTTATTTATACGTGGTGCTGAGAATCGAACTCAGTGCCTTACGCATGCTAGGTGAGCACTCTACCACTGAGCCACAACCCCAGCCCTGGCCTGCATGTTTTAATCTAGAATGTAGCCAAGTGGTGATTTCCTCTGCTGGGGCTTCATGTAGCCATCTTTTCTTCAGTTATACAGCCCTGACTGGTACTTCTCTGGTTATGGGTTCCATAGCAAGAACAATGTAAGTTGCACACAGTGGTCTTTCCAACAAGCTATAATACTCTCCTCCCCCTCCTTTCATAACTGTGACCAAAATCCCATTGGGGTCTTATGTCCCTTAATCTGCTGCCCAAAGCCTCATCCAAAGTCACCTGGAGTGATATGAATGGTAAGCTCAGCAGGTTTCCATGTGTCTCGTGTTCCAAGGGCTTGTGCCTGTTTACTGTCTGTTTGGCCTGATAAAAACTGGCTCAGCATGCCTGTAATCCCAGCAGCTCCAGAGGCTGAGGCAGGAGGATAGCAAGTTTAAAGCTGGCCCCAGCAAAAGCGAGGCACTACGCAACTCACTGAGACCTTGTCTCTAATTAAAATACAGAATAGGGTTGGGGATGTGGCTCAGTGGTCGAGTGCCCCGAGTTCAATCCCTGGTAGCCCCTGCAAAAAATGGCTCAGCATACTTGTCAGTCCAGTCTTTTACTGCTCAGGATAACTGAGCCGGGTGAAGAATGAAAACCGTCCAATAACCTAGTAGCCTCACATATTCTTGTATTTGCTTTACTGTCTTGGGAAGTAGAATCACCTGAACTTTATCACAGCCTAAGATGTAACCTTTGTCATTGAAGACTTTCCCTGTAAGCCAGGACCCTGCACTTTGTCGGGGTGTACAGTCCATCCTTTGCAAATGAGTCAAAAGCACAGGGTAACCTTCGTAAGAACTGAAAGAGAATTAGATATGATCACTATATAGTCATTTTTATGGGGAGGAGAGTCCAAGTTCATTATCATGCCTGTCATACAAGGTGGGATAATGGAGATACCCTTGAGGCAACACTGTGGGCCTTACTGAGTGAAGGTAAATGGGTCTTGACTCTCAGGGACTTTATCTATGATAAAGAAGGCATTGGCAAGGTCCAGCACACAGTGATATGTTCCCAACTTAATGCTAAGTTCTTCCAGAATAGAGGCTATGATAGGAAGGGCTACAGAAAGTGCAGGTATCACTTCACTTAATTCCCTGTAACCCACTATCATGCACCAGGTTCCGTCCTTCATTCTTACTGGCCTCACAGGGGAGTTAGAAGGACTGCAGGTTGTATGGACTGTGTTGACTTTAGCCAATTCATGTATGGTCTGCATTTCCTCTTGAGCGCCACTGGTTGAGCCAATTTTGGTGACAGCAATTCCTAGGGGTGCAGGCAAAACCACAGGGGATGTTTGGCATGCCCCCTAATATTGGCTTCACAAGTGACACATGCTTAATCTCCTGCTAGAATTCCCCTACAATAGCTTGTAGGCATTTACCCCTAAAAACAGCAATACCTGTAATGGGACCTAGGAACACATCAGGTAAGGGGTGGGTGTCAGGCATCCAAGTCGCAGCCTCAACCGTTTAGCTCACATTCTCACTGTTTCCCCCGCTTACCCACCAATAGCAGTTCACACTCTGGAGGATTTGTCAGGATTCCCGTATGTCAATGTACACTCAGCTCCTGTGTCCACCTATGCTGTTACTCGGAATATTTTTGGAAGGCCAATGTATTGCCAACTCTATATACAGCCTCCACTCCAGAGACATGGTTCAGACCCCTGAACCTTGACCTTCCACCTAATCATCCCATAACAAAGTGCTCAGACTCCTCAGGGGAAATCATGGACTTTGCTTTCATCGTATCTCCTAATGGGAGAGACAGGTCTCAGTGTCCTTTTGGAATAGGCATTCTTTCTACCTTTCAGTCTCCCTTTACTTCTCCTTATTGAGAGATAATAGCTGAAATCTCTTGTCTTGTGGCAATTACTTCCGTAACTGTACCAGGGTGGCATTAGATTGCTTATCTATTTTCCTTTCATCCACTACTGTTGCTGTTAAGTCCACCCACATTGATTAATGAGAGATTCAGAGGGGCCTCCCATTTGGGGCTGGGTTTTACAGACTCCCATTTTCTTTTTTTTTTTTTTAATATTTTTTAGTTGTATGCAATATCTTTTATTATTTATTTTTATGTGGTGTTGAGGATCGAACCCGGTGACTTATACATGCGAGGCAAGCGCTCTACCACTGAGCCACTGCCCCAGCCCCAGACTCCCATTTTCTGACACAATCTTCTGTCTCCCCTAGATTTGCTATTATTTGTGCTGGTTGCTGGTGGGGTTGCCCTAGTAATGGGGATAATATTGATCCTAAGGCACCATAAATGGACAGAGGGGCCCTGTGTAACACTGTATCCCTCATCCGGGCAGTGAAAGTCCTACTGTCCTCCCAGAAAAGGCTGAACATAAATGGCATGTTTCACTCTCAGTTCCTGCAAACATCCCTGTAGTTCTTTCATAGAGATCACGATGCCTCCGGGCATAGGAATATCTCTGGAATTTGACCATTTATTGCAACTGGCAAGAAGCGGCCAAGCTAGTAATCACTCCACATTTTTATCTGCTGCACTAGCATAAAGTCACTTAAATAAAGCAGGATGGGCAGTTCCTGAAGCCACTTTAGACGCTGTATACCATTATCCCATAGGTCCCAGTGTCCCCCAAGCTAAGCAGTCATGTCAGTAGACTTCCTTTTGTTTTCTGACTGCATTTGGACCCAGTTCCACTGGCTCCAGGGGGGTGTCAGATCTCACTGTCGATCTGTCGATCTGGATCTGCTCTGGACCTGCTCCCTCAGGCTATTTCTGCTGGGTCTTTAGCTTGTGGACCATCACAGGTTCAGCTTCCACCATAGCTTCAGTCTGCACCTCAACTTTCGAGTCACTGGAGCCAGTGGACTTCCTGAATGGGTCGCATGTCTGAGGATCCCAGTTTTCGGTAGTGACCAATGTCCTCACACAGGCTCTGGGCCTGCGATGTCCTCTTCATTTAGCATAACGGCTGGCCATGACCTGCAGGCATTTGTCTGTTTCTTTCTTTTTTTTTTTTTTAATATATATTTTTTTAGTTGTAGATGAACACAATACCTTTATTTATTTTATGTGGTGCTGAGGATCGAACCCAGTGCCTCACGCATGCGAGGCAAGTGATCAACGGCTGAGCCACAACCCCAGCCCCCGTTTGTCTGTTTCTAAACACTCTTGACAGCACATCCTAGCTCTCAACCTGCGCTCAATAGGCCTGTCCTTTAGTTTTAATTTCCTGTGCTCTGCGGAGCTGACCCAGGCAGCTAACTTGAATGCACCCAGCGGGGGCCTTGCGGCCACTGCAGCTACATTCTGTATTTCCTTTAGCTTTCCTGTGACTTCTCTGGATGCCACTTGCCACACTTGCAGCACCCCACTTGCCTTTTCAGAGCATCCTCTTGGTCATGCAGTGGTCCCCACCCCTCCGATAGAGAAGCCACCTCCAACTGCATGGAGGCTGTGGCCAGCCCGAGAGTTCCCCTGCAGACCCCATGTCCTTGCCCAACTCCAGAGTCAACTCAACATTCTACCCTGGATCCTGCCGACCCCGCCCATTGTTCAACCCCATGGCAGCAAAGGCCCCAAGCATGTTATTTATGGATCTCAAAGAAAGAACTTGGAGGACCCGACAGAGAGGTTTTGGACATTTTATTACTCCCTCGCTCTTCCCTGGCAGCAGGCTGGGATACAATGGAGGGCTGCACTGTGCCTACAAGCAGGAGTGACATACAGGACAGGTTGCATACCCACTGCGCAGGTGGGGGTCTTCGGATATTTTATGAATTTTATTTTTTATTTTATTTTATTTATTTTTTTTTACCTTACAACCAAGATCACTGTGTTTTGATCCCCACCTACATATTGGAGATAAGCGGCCAGCTCCCTTCTCCCTCTCCTTCATTAGCAAGTTCTTCAGAGTCCTCTAAGGTTCCTAGGCACTGATTAGTGTGTACCCCAACACCAGCAGAACTGCTTTCATGAACATCAGTTTGGTTTTGATGGTAGTCAAGGAGTCGAGAGAGTCCAGGTGGTAGGGCTGGGGTGCAGCTCAGCAGCAGAGGGGCTGGCGTGCATTCCCAGCACCAGGGGAGAGGAAGGAAGAAAGAAAAGAGAAGAGAAAAAAGACGGACCACGTAGTTCTTTTATGTCAATAGCTCATTTAAATTACACTCTAACCCTCTGAATATGAACGCAATTTTCATATTTTAAAATATCTTTAAAAACTTTTTTTTAGATGTTGACGGACCTTTATTTTATTCATTTATTTATATGTGGTGCTGAGGATCAAACCCAGCACCTCACACATGCTAGGCAAGTGCTCTACCACTGAGCCACAACCCCCACCCCCTAAAATATCTTCTTGGCAGTGCTTATTTGGGAAAAAAATTAAGAGAAATGTATATCCATTTACCCAAATTCCGTATAGACCAAACAAACAAACAAAGCTCAAGTTTAAAAATGCTGCTTCATTGCAGGAAAGAATATTTATTGTGCTAATTGGTTTTTTTTTTTTTTTTTTTTTTTTGGCCAGTGCTGGGGATCAAACCCGGGCCTTTAGACAAGACTCTACCACTGAGCTATACTTCTTAATGAATTTTGCATAGTACCTGTTATTTTATTCAGTAATGAAGCAGCCCCAAACCAAATCATAAGGTAGATGTGATTTTTTTTTTTTTTTTTGGCACTGGGGATTGAACTCAGGGGCACCTGACCACTGAGCCACATCCCCAGCCCTATTTTGTGTTTTATGTAGAGACAGGGTCTCACTGAGTTGCTTAGTGCCTAAGCCATTGCTGAGGCTGGCTTTGAACTCACGATTCTCCTGTCTCAGCCTCCCTAAGTGCTGGGATTACAGGCTTGCGCCACTGCACTGGCTGTGATTTGTCTTTAGCATCTCCTCTACCCCTTTTGGTGCATTCCCACTGAGAAATAAAAAAACCCACAAAAGCCCCTGGCCTTCCTGCCCCTGCCCTTTAGAGCTATTTAATTGTCTTACAAATTGATGTGATAAACCAACCACTGCTCATGTCTCAACAGGTGTGGGTTTATCAGCCATTCCCTCTAAGACTGCACCCTGGGAACTTTCTGAAATGACATTTTACCCAAAGGCAAGAGTTTATAGGATTGATTGCAAAGACATTGCAGCTTTATGATAGGGGTATTTTTGGAACAAAATTACCAAGGAAATATTACCACACAGATGCCCAATCCCCCCATACAGGCATGACTGGCCTGCCCCTATAAAAAGTTTCCCCATGGGCTGGGATTGTGGCTCAGTGGTAGAGCGCTTGCCTCGCATGCATGAGGCACTGAGTTCGATCCTCAGCACCACATAAAAATAAATCAATAAAGATATTGTGTCCACCTACAACTAAAAAATATTTAAAAAAAAAAGTTTCCCCATAATTACAGAGGTAAATGAGAATTCCCCTTTCTGATAATGTATGTAAAATCTTTTTACAGGCAAAGTTTGCAATAGTATAAAAAAAATCTTTTCAGGATGACAGGCAGGCCATAACGTGTTGAAATCTACTTTTTTTCCCTCCCATCATAAGCAGTGAAGAACACTCTGTTTGGCTTTTACCAGAACATCTTCAATAAAATCATTTGGTGGGCAAATGGATATTCACTGAGCACCTATTACATGTCAGTTGCCAGCTTTGTGGTTTCAAATGTGCATTAGCACATCTCATTATCCTTACCATACCCATTCCTCGTTTTTGTAAGGCCAACCTCACATTGACAATCGAGGTTCTACCCTTGCTATGCATAGGAATATAATGGGTGTTGATATATATCCGTTAGACCATACTCCAAGGGGTAAAAGACTAATTAAATAAAAATTACAGAAGGCCACTGTTTTAGACTAAGCTCCTGCCCTCCTGGCACACCAGACTAAAAATCAAAATGGAGTCATAGAGGCTAAAGTTTCACAGCACCAAACTGAAGCTAAGTTGTTATTTGATCTTCAGAGAAGTCAGAGGAAAGAGAGAGCCACCTTCCACAGAAGTCAACCAGCATAACAGTGAAGTTCCCCCTGTTTAATCCTTACAAAAGTAGCCTGAAGTAATCATTAACCAATAAATTATTTTCTATTGTGTCCCTCTACCCACCTTACAAGGAAAGTAACATTAAAATGACAAATGCACTTTTTGTTCTCTATTTTTGCTTTTGTTTTATTTATTTGTTTGTTTGTTTGTTTGTTTGTTTAGTTAGTTAGTTAGTACTGGGGATTGAACCCAGGGATGCTCAACCACTGAGCCACATCCCCAGCCCTCTGTTGTGTTTTATTTAGAGACAAGGTCTTGCTGAGTTGCTTAAGACCTCCCTAAGTTGCCAAGGTTGGTTTGTACTTGCAGTCCTCCTGCCTCAGCCTCCCAAGCCCCTGGGATTACAGGCATGTCCCACCGCACCCATCTTGTTCCCTTTCATTTTTAACTGATGTATAAAAACATAAAGGTTGTACATAATGATGGATACTCTGTAATGTTTGGTATATTTCTGCTTTTTTGGAGTCCTTCTCTCTGTAAAACAAACCTTTTCTGCCCAACCATTAGAACCTTCATTCTACTTTATGGAATGAAATGTAACCTGGTTGTAGAATAAAAATAAAGACAATTAAGATCTTAAATGTTTGCAATTTTGCCCTGTTCATTTTTGTATCCTCTGAGCCTAGTCCAGTGTCTGACACTTGGTACATAAAATCTTATTAAATCATAATTAATTTTTCTCTTTCTTTCTTTCTTTCTTTCTTCCTTTTCTTTTCTTTTTTTTGGGGGGGGGGGGGGTGAGGGTGGGGGGTTGAATGCGGAGGTGCTTTTTACCACTGAGCTACATCCCCAGACCTTTATGTTTTTTATTTTGAAATAGGTCTCACTAAGTTGCTTAGGGCATCACTAATTTGCTGAGGCTGGCTTGGAACTTACCATCCTCCTGTCTCAGCTTCCTAACACACTGGTGCCAGGCTATATCTTTCTTGGAAAAAAAATTTTTTTTTCCGTTTTGAGGATTTAATCCAGAGCATCACACGTGCTAGGAGCACGGTACCACTGCACTCCATTCAGACCTTTTGAATAATTCATACAGAACTTATGGAATGGTTTCTTAGATCATTGTGCATAATACTTCATAAGTCTATACAGAGTACTTGTTTTATTTTTTAAGTACTGGGGATTGAACCCAGGGCCTTGCACATGCTAGGCGAGTGCTTTTACCTCGTAGCTACATCTCAAGTCATTTTTGTTTTATTTTGAGACAGAATCTTGATAAATTGCCTAGGCTGGTCTCAAATTTGTAATCCTCCTCCCTCAGCCTCCTGTATAACTGGGATTACAGGTGTGTGCCATCATGAGGGGAATTAATATGTACTTGACCAGCCCTAAGAATACCTTGTACAGCCTCAGCATTCAATAAATATTTAATTAAATGAGAAATTAAAAGAAAGCATTGTGAGGAGTGCAAGATGCTACATGATAAGGTTTTATAAAAATACAGGTAACCAGAGGTTACTTCCCTGGTCACTCAGCTTGGGGTTACTCATTCCCTTCTTTTCCCCCAGAGTGTGGATATGCAGCCTCTAAAATATAGGATTCCTAGAGCATCTAGGGCAAGGGTGCACATTTTCCTGCTGCTGTTACTATGTGGAAGGTTGACAGCAAAATGGCAGCTGGCCTGTTCAGAACTCTGGGCCAGTCTTCCGTTCCGGCTTCATCCAAGGCCCTTGCAGGATGCTCATTCGTGTTTCTTCTGTCTACGTGCATGGCTACCTTGTGGACCACAGCTGACAGGGGACCTCAGCATCAGGATGTGCTTAGTTATTCGCCACGTCATGGATCCAAGGATTTGGATAATTTTTCTCTTCTTTGGGATCCTGACAGGTTACTAGGTTCCTATGACTTAAGGACTCTTTCAAAGTTAGCTCCAAACTGGACACACTGATTTTTAGCCTGAATATCTACCAAACCTTCTTCATCCTCAGAGTCATAACCATCCTCTGAGTGTCTGGGCCCCATAGAAGCAAAGGAACTGTTCCTTATTTACGTTTATGAAGACTCCTGACCGTGATTGCCTTGGTTCCTGCCATGGGATTTGGAATACGGACCGTAACTAACTTTTTAGCAGCCACATGGATAGAATCTAGCATGGCAGTGGCAGCCCCAAAGCCACCTACTTTCTATTATATTGCGGGTATCCGGCCTCTGCCTCCTCTCTCTCTTAGGTCCTTTCTTGCCCATGAAGGCAGGGCAGGCTGATATCTGCCTCAAGACCCTCTTATTTAAGGTTTGCCTTGGTTTCCTCAAAACTTGTAAATATTCTTTAGGTTTCACAGTTCTCCTTTGTTTAGCTCTCGGTAAATATAGTCATGCACCACATAATGGTACTTTGGTCAACAATGGTCATTTCATAGGACTGTATAACCTAGTGACATCATGACTGGCTTAGTATGTGTAAGTATACTCCATGATGTTTACAAATGAGGAAATTACAATATCCATTATTAAGTGACACGTGGTTTACCCATATTTTTCAGAGCAAATGAAAGCAGAGCCGTGGCTGGATGGTGCCTTCTGGCTTTAAGAAGTTTTGATGATTATTTAAAATTCTGGGCTTTAGTTTACATTCCCAACGGGCTATTAAGATCCTAGGATGGGTCTTTTCTTTTTTTTTGGTGCTGAGAATTGAACCCAGGACCTTGCACGTGCTAAGAACATGCTCTACCATTGAACTACACCCCTTCCCCACTTGGGCGGGTCTTGATGGCTCTTTTGAAAAAGTTTGTTCTCTTTCTCCTTCAGAATTAGCCTCCTTCATTACAAAATTGTAGGTGCAGTTTTTGCAGCTTACGCCTACTTCTCTGCTCCTCATTAGGAGCAGTGTCTGCAGTCTTGATTTTCTTCTGGCATCCACTGGGAATGATATTGGAGCAAAGCCTCTAAATGTGTATGCTGTCCTAAAAGTTCAAAATTTAAGGATTCTCCTTTCTTTGGAATCTAGTCTTAAGTTTTTGTTTTGTTTTGTTTTGTTTGGTACCGGGGATTGAACTCAGGGGCACTCGACCACTGAGCCACATCCCCAGCCCTATTTTGTGTTTATGTAGAGACAAGGTCTCACTGAGTTGCTTAGCACCTCGCCATTACTGAGGCTGGCTTTGAACTCGCGATTCTCCTGTCTCAGCCTCCCACCACCGTGCCCAGCTAGTCTTAAGTTTTTTAAACCAGAGAAGTTTGATGATTCTTTATATTCTCAAAAATGTTGTGTTGTTTTGTTTTTAAGGTCTAAAACCCCCTCAGCAACTTAGCAAGACCCTGTCTCGAAATAAAAAATAAAAAGGACTAGGAATGTGACTAGTAAAGCACCCCTGAGTTCAATCCCCATTACCAAAACAAAACAAAAATAAAAACAAACAAAGGTTCAAAACCTTACATATACAACAACATGGCTGAATCTCAAAACCATTATCCTAAATAAAACATGCTAAACTTACCAAGTTATGATTCTATTTATATGACATCCGCGAAAAGGCAAAACTATAAGGACAGAAAACCTATCAGTCAGTGCTGGAGCTGAGGTAGGGGAAGGTATTAGGGGAAGGCATTGACACAGACAGGGAGGTATTTGGGGGATATGGAACTATTCTGCATCTTGATCATGATAGTAGTCAAAAAATTGTACATGATGTACAGTAAAGGATTTTACTATATATCATCATACCTAATTTTTTAAAAATGAAAAAATGTTTTCTCTATTACTTTTAAGGACCTACAAACACTTGGCTAGTTAAAGGCACTTTCTTTTTCTTTTTTTAAAATGTTTTATTAGTTGTAGATGGGCCTTTATTTTGTATTTATATGTGGTACTGAGAATTGGACCCAGTGCCTCACACATGCTAAGTAAGCGCTCTACCACTGAGCCACAACTCCAGCCCCCTAAAGGTACTTTCTACTCAGGGACCACTAATAACCTTTAGGGCTCCATCACTCGAATGTTATATTGATATCTAGTTGTTCTGTTGTAATATCAGCCTCTTTTGTAAGACTTTAGCAATTTGTCCTGATTAAAATGTTATTTGTTTCTTTCCTGGGGGTGGAAAGGTAATTCCCACATGATACCCAGGGGTTCTGGAAATCTTTATTTCCACCCTGGGCTGGACAGCCTTTCCCATGGCCTGTTGCAACATGACATGTCGGGCATGTCTCTGGTGACTTGCCCAGACTTGGGGCGATGATAGTTTTCTTGTGCCCAAGATCTTCCAGTCAATGCTTTAAGAAGAGTGTTTTAATGATCCACCTCTACCCATGTACTTTAACCAATTATCAGCATCATATCCATTGTCTAAAAATAAATAATGTTTCCCACTGTAAAATAAAACTTACAGGTACCTGTGTTTGGGATGGAGTTCCTGTACTGAGCCCCAAGAGACCAGACTAAAAATCAAAATGGAATTACCCAGGCCAAAGTTCCAGGTCATTAAACTAAAAAACTAAGTCATCATCCAACATCCAGAGAAATGAGGAGAGATAACAGATAAACAGGTTCGTTACAATGGGCACCATAGGCTGGAGCTGCAGCTCAGTAACAGAATGTCTCCTTTAGCTCTGAGATCCATCCTCAGAGAGTGTGCGAGTGCGTGCACACACACACACACACACACACACACACACACACACACACACAAATTCATTAATTAGCATGATGACACAGTTCCCCTTTGCCTTAATCCTTACACACAAAAAAGGTAACCTGAAGTCACCTGACCCAATCAGTGATCTTTCTATTATTCTGTCTCCTTGTCCTCTGCCTTATAAGGAAAGCAACTATATTTAATTAATTTGTTGATTTCCTTATTTATTTGCAGTGCTGAGATTGAACCCAGGACCTCACACACACTAGGTAAGCACTCTACCACTGAGCTACAACCCCAGAAAGTAACTTTGAAAAACTTTCCTTTGGGTCTGGGATTGTGGCTCAGTGGTAGAGCGTTTGCCTTGCATGCATGAGGCACTGGGTTCGATCCTCAGCACCACACAAAAATAAATAAATAAAGATATTTTTAAAAAAAGAAAGAAAAAAAAGAAAAACTTTCCTTTGGTTCTGTTTCTGCTTTTCTCAGCCCTTCTCTGTAAAACCAATCTCTTCTGCTCAACCCATTAGAACACTTATTCTATTTTAGGGAATAAAATGTTGCCTGATTCTAGAATTTTAAAAACATAATTAGACCTTTAAACTAATTATTGCAATTTTCTCCTTTGACACCATTTTAGAAAATTCAGTGAGTCCATAATCCAGTTATGTGCTGTATGGGAAGTCATAAATTCCCAAGAAAAGGCCTTTAGTAATACACAACCAACTGCCCCAATGAACACATGCTACAAATATTGCCACATCTCTTTGATTTTCCCAAATAAATTATGCTGGTCTCACTCATATTATCAGTAAGTCTAGTATCTTCCAGGCTCCCTCCTTTTCCTGAATTTTCCAAAAATTTAAGACCTTAAGCAGTTAAAAAGTGTCCATCTGCCATTCCTCCCGTGGCAGAGGCCGTTAAATGATTACCACAGTAGTATTGCCATATTTAGCAAATAAAAATATAGGACACCCAAATATTACATACAACATACTTAAAAAAATATTGTCTCTCAGGCATGGTGACACACCCCCATAATCCTAGCAACTGGGAAGGCTGAGGCAGAAGGATCACAAGTTCAAGGCCAGCCTGAGCATCTCAAGTGCCCCTGGGTTCAATCCTTAGTACCCCTCCCAACCAAAAAAAAGAAAAAGAAATTGTTGCCTGATTGGGAATGTAGTTCAGTGGTAAAGCACTTGCCTTCTGTGCGTGAGACCCAGGACTGTCAAAGAAACTTTTACATGTTGTTTTTCTGAAATTAAAATTTAGCTGGGTGTTCTATATTTTATCTGTCAATCTTCCAGCAAACCCATTTCACCTCTGGACACACACAATTCCACCATGTTTCCCAGCTTTCTTTGCAGGTAGGAATGGCCTATGACTAAGTTATAGCCCAAACTCTCTCAGGCACAGTCGTCTTGTTCTTTCTAATTGGGAATCCATGTGGTAAAGGTGACAGAAACACAAGATGTAAGGAGCCTGGGTACCTAGATTATCCCTGGCGCAGGAACTGCACAGGAGAATTACCCAGGAAAGCTGCACGCTGAAAACACAGCAAGGACTATTATTTGAATAAGAAATACATTTTATTGTGCCAATAAGATTAGAGGTGTGTTTGTTATATCAGACAGTGTACCTTAACCAATACAAAACACTGGTATCTTGAAGTGGAGTGTCATATCAGAAACCTAAAATTTGCAGCTGGGCCGGTAGTGCACGCCTGTAATCCCAGCGGCAAGAGGATCGCGAGTTCAAAGCCAGCCTCAGCAAAAGCGAGGCGCTAAGCAACTCAGTGAGACCCTGTTTCTACATAAAAAAACAAAATAGGGCTGGGGATGTGGCTCAGTGGTCGAGTGCCCATGAGTTCAATTCCCAGTACCAAAAAGAAAGAAAGAAAGAAAGAAAAGAAACCTAAAATTTGTAACATCAGCTTAGTGGATCAGCAGTGGGAAATAAGGAGATACCTACACATAGAGAAAGGGATACAGAAGTTGTATAGTGACAAACATTTGATAAATTGTCACTTGAAATAATGGTAGGTGAATGACATACCTGTCAAGTTAATGAATTTCTAGTTCTGGAGCAGAGTACCCCCTCCTTTTTTTTTTTTTTTTTTTTTTGGTGTCCTCTGCCTGATAAAGCAGTGGTCCCCATTGCAGACAAATGTTTTCTAGTGTACAAAATAAAATACATTAGACTATAAGAAAACCAATTACATCAACAAATACTTACCAAAATATGCTTTAAGAGCAAACAGTGATAGAGTATAACACTTACATCTTTATTAAGGCATTGAACAGCAAAATTTAGGGACATGTAACGGTGCATTATATGTGTCAACTTGACTGGGCCATGGGGTGACCAGATATATAGATAGATACACATGCACCCACATGTTACCAGCTCCATTTCGTTAGCTCTTTTTTTTTTTTTTGGTACTGTAGATTGAACTCAGGGGCACTCGACCACTGAGCCACATCCCCAGCCCTATTTTGTGTTTTATGTAGAGACAGGGTCTCACTGAGTTGCTTAGCACCTCGCCGTTGCTGAGGCTGGCTTTGAACTCACGATTCTCCTGTCTCAGCCTCCCTAAGTGCTGGGATTACAGGCGTGTGCCACGGCACCCAGCTTCCATTAGTTCTTATAAAGAATCCGAGGAAGGCACCATTGTGACTCATTGTAGGACTTCCTGCTCGAGCAGAAAAGAGACACAGCAGTGGCTCCCTGAACAAAGAAGGTAGCTAGTTTTCATTCGTGGGTGAGGATTGGGAGGGTGGGCAAACACCTAGGAATTTTAATTGACCTTGGGCGCATTTCCTAAGAGGTTTTATTTGCAGGTCCTGGGCAAGCCCTTGAGCCTTGAGGGAGGGGTGGTCGGTCTGGAGTCACTGCTGTCATCTCTTGTCACAGAGCCAGCTCTGCCTCATGGTCAGGATGAGCTGCTGGAGCTGGTGAGAGAACACACAGGCGGGGAGAGAGGAGAACACAGATCACACGTGGAACAAGCCAAGGGCCCTGGGAACGTGCTATTTCAGTCACTCCTTCACAGTCTTATCCTTTATGTTGTTTGTCCTGAGTGCTAAGCCACTAAATCATGGTAAGGATCCCGGCTTTAATGCTGCACTTGGTTTTTCAGGCTGATGAGACTGTTAAGAGTGAGTGAGTGAGTGAGTGGGTGGGTAGGGAAAGTGTGTATCATGTTCTCAAAAGCCAACAAGCATAAGCGAAGGTCCCTGGAGTGCAAAGGACTTTTTTCTTTGGGGGGGGGTACCAGGGATTGAATCCAGGGGTGTTCTACCACTGAACCATATCCCCACCCCTTTTTATTTTTTATTTTGAGACAGGGTCTCACTAAATTGCTTAAGGCCTCACTAAATTGTTGAGACTGATTTTGAACTTGCAATCCTCCTGCCTCAGCCTCCTGAGTAGCTGGGATTACGGGCATGCTGCATCACATTCAGTTTTTTGTTTCTTTTGGCAGTACTGCGAATGGAAATCAGGGCCTTGAGCATGCTGCTGGGCAAGTACTCTACCACTGAGCCACACCCCAATACCTCTACACCCCAAAGATTAGGGGATAAGATAGAAAAAGCCCAAGAGACAGAACCAGTAAATCTTCTAAGTAAACTACATTGCAGGCCATGTAGCAATTAGATTAAGAATGCGCCCTTCTCTGCCAAGGTACCCACTTTAAGGTGGAAGGTTTAGGTGAAAGAGCAAATCACAGAGGTGAAGAAGCAAAGAAGTCAGCCAGGAGATTTAGATATGGTTGTCAAATTTAGCAAATAAGAATACAGAAATATATATATATTTTGGAGACTGAACCCAGGGACATTTAACTACTGAGCGAACCCCCAGCCTCTTTTATTTTATTTTTTTGTTTTGAGATAGGGTCTCACTAAATTCTTGAAGCTGGTCGTGTGATCCTCCTGCCTCAGCCTGGGATTACAGGCATGTGCCACCACACCTGGATAGGATACACAATATTTTACCTGGCAATTCTAGGTCTAGAAATAAAATTTTGAGTAACTACTGGTACCTGAATCTTTCTGAAAGCAAGTAAGTTAGAAATGTACCAACATTTGTGTGTGTGGTGGGGTACTGGGGATTGTCCTCAGGGGCACTCAACCACTGAGCCACATCCCCAGCCCTATTTTGTGTTTTATGTAGAGACAGGGTCTCACCGGGTTGCTTAGCACCTTGCTTTTGCTGAGGCTGGCTTTGAACTCGCAAT
This sequence comes from Geosciurus inauris, assembly GCA_004024805.1. Lineage (NCBI taxonomy): Eukaryota > Metazoa > Chordata > Mammalia > Rodentia > Sciuridae > Geosciurus > Geosciurus inauris. Next base: position 22,175 of record PVHX01009290.1, on the reverse strand, counting down.
TCTCCTGTCTCAGCCTCCGGAGCTGCTAGGATTACAGGCATGTGCCACTGCACCCAGCTTGTACCAACTTTTTAAGGGGACTATTTTGATAAAGAAACCATAACCCTGGGCTGGGGGTGTGGCTCAGATGTAGAGCACTTGCTTAGTATACTCAAGGATCTGGTTCAATACCCAGCACCGAGAAGAAAAGAAACCATGAGCCTGACTACAAAGGCTTTTCCCCACCCAAGAAACAAAAACAACAGCAAGATTCCAAATTTGCATGGATAGGAAGCACACTGGTAAGAATCCCCTGGACAGCATATTCCTCGGGGCCTACTGTAGACTTGGCCATTAGGATACAACAAGGAAGAGCCTCTCAAAAGATGCAGCCAGGGGCAAGGAGCTCTTCCCCAAGGTAGGATCACGGTGTAATCAAGGCAAGTCTCCCCGGCAAGGTAGAAGGGTCAGAGTGCCTGCCCAGCAGGTTCTCATAATTGCTAAGAACTAGCAATTACATCTCCCACTCTTCCTTTTCCTGAACAGGAGTTGCTTTCGTTTGTTTGTTTTCATTTTAGAGATAGCACATCCTAGCTCCACCATTGTAGGCAAGGGAGAGGAGAACAATGTACAGAAAGTTTGTTTTCCTAATTCAAAAACTAGGACGGTGCTAGGACGGTGTAGACCTGTAATCCCAGCAGCTCGGGAGACTTAGGTAGGAGTATGACAAGTTCAAAGCCAGCCTCAGTAATTTAGTGAGACCCTGTCTCAAAATAAAATATAAAAGCTGGGTGTGGCTGGGGTTGTGGTTCGGCGGTAAAGCGCTTGCCTAGCAAGCGTGAGGCACTAGGTTCGATTCTCAGCACCATGGATAAAAAAATGAAAAAAAAAAAAAAAAAGTCCATCAACAACTAAAAAAAATATTTAAAAAAAAAGTGATCCATGACTCAACAGGTCAGGCAACGTGTTTTAGGGGGTACCAGTGATGGAACTCAGGGACACTCGACCACTGAGCCACATCTCCAGCCCTATTTTGTGTTTTATTTAGAGACAGGGTCTCACTGAGTTGCTTAGTTGCCTCACTTTTGCTGAGGCTGGCTTTGAACTCGTGATCCTCCTGCCTCAGCCTCCCGAGCCCCTGGGATTATACATGTGCGCCACTGCGCCCAACAGGTCAGGCAACTTTGTATTTTTAATTTTCAAACACAAAATTTTTTCCCAGAGAGTTGATCCACTCACCTTTTAAGCTAGTGGCCCGATTGCTTCTGGGGTGTCTGCATACTCCCTTTTGTGGCTGTGTGATTCTTGAGGTCACTTAAGTACTCATAGAGTGTTTGCCCTCCTAAAGGTGAGCAAGGTAACTTTCTCGCCCTTAACCTCACTCAGGCGGGACCCACATTTTCTGTTTAAATATCTCCTCCATACTTCAGCCTAGCAGGGAATATGTAATAAGCACCCTGACTTCATAAGACAAGGTAAAATGTTAATTCTGGCATGAATTACGATGAGAGTTCAGGACAAGGAAAGATAAAGGTTTATGCTCCCTAAGTTTCTTCAAGTCCCATTCAGACCACTAGTTATCAATGGTGGGCCTGGAGTGCATATCTAAATTAAGTGTGGGTGATATTTTAAAGTACAAATCCCCTACTGATCTGTCTTAAGTAGGGAAAACTTAGATGATTTTGATTCATCTCTTTTGTTGATCAATGTCAGAGGAGCAGGGGTTCTGAGCCTCAGCACTAATGACTTCCTAGGTCTAGTAATTATTTGTTGGAGGTTGGAGGAAGCTATCCTGTGTATTGTAGGATGTTTAGCAGCATCCCTGTCCTTTACCCACTAAGTGACAATAGTTTCCCACTCCCGGTTACAAAAACCAAAAGTATCTCCAGACTCTGCAAAATGTAAAGGTAGGGTTACCAGAAAAGCTAAATATGTAGGGGATGTGCAATATGGGGGAAATAATTACACTAAAAATGTTGTTTGTCTAAGATCCAAATTTAACTGGACATGTGCATTTTTATTTGGACAATCTGGCAATCCAGGTAGGGTTGCACTACATCAGAACAAGGCTGGATTTGACATATGAAACCCATAGGTAAAAAATAAAACTGAGTACAGTTTAATACAATCTTACTAAGGATACACTTTAGATACATGCTTCAAAGAAAAACACATTTTAGGTGGCCACTGTGGTGCACGCCTATAATCCCAAAAGCTCAGGAGGCTGAGGCAGGAGAATCACGAGTTCAAAGCTAGCCTCAGCAACAGCGAGGCGCTAAGCAACTCAGTGAGACCCTGTCTCTACATAAAACACAAAATAGGGCTTGAGATGTGGCTCAGTAGTTGAGTGTCCATGAGTTCAATTCCTGGTACCCGCCCCCCAAAAAGACACATTTTTAGGGTCTAGGGATGTAGTTCAGTGGGTGAACACTTGCATAGCGTGCTCAAGGTTCTATTTTAATTGCACTAAAAAAAGAAAAAAGAAACTTTTCCATACATACTGTAAAGAAGTAACCAGAGAAAAATTGTTTGAGCAGTAGTGACTCATAAATGTAAGTAACACTCAAGAAACAATATATAGATTTGATGAAGGCAGGAATCTTTGTTGATATAGTCCATGTACCTTAAACAGTGCCTGGCATATAATAATCGATCTTATAATCAGTATTTGTTGAATGAATGTATGAAAGCATTGGTGATGTTAAGTATGGGATGAAAATGTCCATACAAGCCAGGCCCCGAGGTGCACGCCTAGAATCCCAGCAGCTCAGGAGACTGAAGCAGGAGGATCATAAATTCAAGGCCAGCCTCAGTAACTTAGTGAGACTCTAGGTAACTTAAAAAGACCTTAGCCGGGCGCGGTGGCGCAAGCCTGTCATCCCAGCACTTAGGGAGGCTGAGACAGGAGAATCGCGAGTTCAAAACCAGCCTCAGCAATGGCGAGGTGCTAAGCAACTCAGTGAGACCCTGTCTCTACATAAAACACAAAATAGGGCTGGGGATGTGGCTCAGTGGTGGAGTGCCCCTGAGTTCAATCCCTGGCAAAAAAAAAAAACCTTGTCTCACAATAAAAATAAAAAGGGCTGACCGTGTAGTTCAGTGGTAAAGCATTCCTGGCTTCAATTCCCTAGCACCAAAAAATTTGTTTTGTTTTGGTACTTGAACGAAATTGTGCTCTACCATGGAGAGGACCACAGCCTGAGAGAGAGATGTGTGAGAAAGAGATAGGGATTAAATTGTTACCTATCCTTTTTCCTCTAAAAAAAGAAATGAAGGTCAAAGCATTTTATTTGACTTTGACTTCAAATTCAGGAAATTTCCATTTTGCTTTTGAATTTTAAATATTTTCAACAATGTGGGAATGAATTTAGGCAGATAAATGGCAATTCAATCAATGCTGCCCTATGCCAGGGCTTCTCTTTTCTACCTCCCTGGAGTCCTTTCCCTCATTGAGCTTGTGCAGGATCTAATCCTGTATGCTTCAAACACATTAAAAACTCAGGGTTGGTTCCAGGACAGACTTCAGATTTTGAAATCAACTCTACTTTAAATAAGAACTTCAATATTCAGGTCCACATATACCGTAACATGAAGTTTTATCAACTCAAGGAGGAAACTTCTAGAATGCACGCATACGGTTTGGATTTATCTAGCACTTGAAGATAAAGCAGCCTCTTATTCTGTGTTACATCCATTATGTGACTGTGTTGTAAATAAGTGCTTCTTTGCAGAAAAGGAATGATTAAATTGGAAGATGATCTCATTAACTTATGATAGTTTGATGGCATCTTCCAAGCTGCATTACAAGCACATGGACACGAAGCCAAAGTATCTGGGTTCAAATCCCGTCTCTGCTACTCATTAGGCATGTCAGGGTTGGACAAGTCATTCAATGCCAGTAATTCCACTTCCTTTTGGTAAAATGAGAATAATAACAGCATATACCTGATAGGGTTGTTATGAAGATTAAATGAATTACAATTTGTTTTTGTTTTGTTTTGTTTTGGTTCTGAGGATTGAACCAAGGTATGCTCTACCATGGAGCTAATCTCCAGCCTTTTTTTTTTCATTTTGACATAAGGACTTGCCAAGTTGCCCAGGCTGGCCTTAACCTTGTGATCCTACTACCTCAGCCAGGTTAAATGAATTACAATTTGTAAAGGACTTTGATGCCTGGCATATAAATGTTTATTAAATTAAAAAGTTAGGGGCTGGGAATATAGCTCAGTTGGTAGGGTGCTTGCCTAGCATGCCCAGGGCCCTGGGTTCAATCTCCAGCACCACCAAAAAAAAGTTAAAAATTGCTGGGCATGGTGGTGCAAGCCTGTAATCCCAGCACTTTGGGAGGCTGAGACAGGACAATCGTGAGTTCAAAGCCAGCCTCAGCAACGGCGAGGCATTAAGCAACTCAGTGAGACCCTGTCTCTACATAAAACACAAAATAGGGCTGGGGATGTGGCTCAGTGGTCAAGTACCCCTGAGTTCAATCCCCAGTACCAAAAAAAAAAAAAAAATCATTTAAAAAAAAATCTGTAATATTTCCAAATTGACTGGCTACAGTCATGTAATTAACCTAAAGGAACAAAGTAGTGCACCTTTGTAGCCCGTAGTAATCAGGTGAAGAGTACTGGTACTGTGTAGTCCTCTAGCTGCCCAAGGACCACCAGAGCCTTGAAAAGAGGATACAGCTAGGTGCGGTGGCACCCGCCTGTAATCCCAGCAACTGGGGAGGCTGAGGCAGGAGGATTGCAAGTTCAAAGCCAGCCTCAGCAATGTAGGGAGGCCCTAAGCAAGTTAGAGAGACTCTGTCTCAAAAATTTAAAAGTAAGGGCTGGGGTTGTGGCTCAGAGGTAGAGTGCTTGCCTAGCATGCATGAGGCACTGGGTTCGATCCTCAGCACCACATAAAAATAAATAAAGGTATTGTGTCCATCTACAACTAAAAAAAAAATCAAATTAAAAAATAAAATAAAAAGTAAAAGGGCTGAGGATGTTGCTCAGTGGTTAAGCACCCCTGGGTTCAATCCACAGTACCAAAAATAAGAAAAGAAGAAAGAAAAGGAAAAGAAGATATGTACACATGGCCATGTGAATTCAAGAACACTGAGAGAGCGCCCACAGCTTGGTGGAGAGGCTTTGAAAGTGTTTTTCAAGGGAGATAGCATGGCACGAAATAGTGGCTATGTGCAGGGTCTCCGGAGCCAGAGCCACTGCTCAGCTGTATTATCTTGGCCAAATGACCTGCTCTGTCTTTGCAGCAAAAAGTTTTAATTCCTCTTGACTGCTCTGAATTTGCTGTCCCTGAAGAAAGCCTTGGCAGTTAATCCTCACCTTTGCCTCTGTTTTCTAGGGAACCCAGGATAAAATAAGTGTTATGAAGAAACAGAAAGCAGAGGGCCAGGGAGACAGAGGGCTCCATCTCTCTGTGTTTCCAACTTCCTCTTGTGGTCAAGGATCAAATGATATAACAATACACAATATGTCCTTCTAACACTGCCTGGCCCAGGACAAGAACAGTATGCATTTTGACCACTATTAAAGATCTGGAAAGCTCTTATTTGCTCTGTATATAGAAAAATTGGGTTTTAAGAAGAGAACTCTGAGCCAGGCATGATGGCGCATGCCTGTCACCCCAGCACTTAGGGAGGCTGAGACAGGAGACTTGCAAGTTCAAAGCCAGCCTCAGCAACGGAGAGGCGCTGAGCAACTCAGTGAGACCCTGTCTCTACATAAAACACAAAATAGGACTGGGGATGTGGCTCAGTGGTCGAGTGCCCCTGAGTTCAATCCCCGGTACCCGCAACCCACCCCACCCCCCGCAAAAAAAAAAAAAAAAAGAACACAGGCTCCGAGTCAGCCCAGCCCAGAACCTTGGCTCTGCTATTTCCAGTCGGCACTGGAAGACTTGGTAGCTACTAACTGTAAGCTTCCTCTGTCCAATGGGGACATCTAGAGGTTGCTTGTGATGCCTCAGCTACCTAGGAAGCCTTTTCCAAACCCAAAGATGTTGTATTTATTTTTCCAGGTACAATAGAAGTATATTCCAGGGTACAGAAGGACTTTAAGGGCTGGGACTGTAGCTCAGTGGTAAAGCGCTTGCCTCGCATGCGTGAGGCCCTGGGTTCGATCCTCAATGCACCACATACAAAGCAATAAAATAAAGACATTGTGTCCATCTACAACTAAAAAAAAAATAGTAAAAAAAAAAAAAAAGAAGGACTTTAAAATGCGATGGGTTAGGAGAGCAGTTATGAAGGACATTTGGGGGACAATTGAGGGAATTTGTTGACAGAATGTTGGTGGATGTGATTGAGTTATAATGTTGATTTCCTTTATTATTAACTCTTCCTCCTCCTCCTCCTTTTTTTTTTTTTTTTTAAAGATGAGGTCTGGGGGCTGGGGTTGTGACTCAGTGGCAGAGCACTTGCCTAGCATGTGTGGGGGCACTGGGTTCGATCCTCAGCACCACATAAAAATAAATAAATAAAATAAAGGTATTGTGACTGTGTACAACTGTAAAAGAAAGAAAGAAAGAGAAAAAAGGAAGGGAGGGAGGGAGGGAGGGAAAGAGGGACAAAAAGAGAGAGAGAAGGAGGGAGGGAGGGAAAGGAAGACAGACAGACAAAAGATATGGGGTTTCTCTATGTTGCTCAGGCTGGTCCTGAATTCTTGGGCTCAAAATGATCCTCCTACCTGGGCTTCCTAAGTGGTTGGAACTAAGTAGCCCTACTGCACCTGGTCCAGTGTTGATTCTCCAGGTGTAGTTAGGGCATTGTGCTGTGTAGGAGAATGTGCCAGATCTTGGAAGATGCAGGCTGAGGTATTTCAGGGTGATATAGAAGGTTGGGAGGATGTTAGCATCCAACTTTCAAATGTTTTAGCCAAAAGGAAGTGTGTGCACACACACATAGACAAAGCTGAGTGGCAGGATGTCAACAGCTGGTACCCAAAAAATTAGTACATCATTACACTGAATAAAGTTGCTTAAAATGTTACTTGAATTTGCATCTCAAATGCCATCCCTTTCCTCTACTAAGTCTACTGGGCTTCATTCTTTTTTTTTTTTTTTGGTACTGGGGATTGAACTCAGGGGCACTCGACCACTGAGCCACATCCCCAGCCCTATTTTGTGTCTTATGTAGAGACAGGGTCTCACTGAGTTGCTTAGCGCCTCACTATTGCTGAGGCTGGCTTTGAACTCGCGAGATTCTCCTGTCTCAGCCTCCCTAAGTGCTGGGATTATAGGCTTGAGCCACCTCGCCCAGTTTGGGCTTCATTCTTTTGTTGAAATTTAATTTTTATGCCTTACAACCTGCCAGATTGTAATCCCTCATGTGGTTCTGCTCTGCTCTTTGTATGGCTCATGCAGCACACAGCAAACACACACAGATATAGCCGTGCTCTCTCTGGGCATCCTTCACCTCTTCCCACCACCCCCAGCTTTCCAGGCTGACTCATGTTTGTCCTCCAGATTCCCTGCCCTGCCTCTGGACTCTTAGGTCATTTCCCCTGCCTCAGCACTTAGCACACAATATAGTCTAATTGTCTGTTTTCTTGACAGAATTCTCCACTGAACTACAGTTTCCTGGAAGAGAAGGGAATTTTGTTTGTCTTTTCAGAGCTGTAAACTTAGTCACTGACATAGTAGCTGGCATGTTGTAAAAGCTTAAAGAATACTTAGTGAATGGGTGGCCAATGCCAGAAGGAATAACTTTTGAGAACCAAACTGGAATTCAGCTAGACTAGAAATCCCCCAAAATGAATGAAATATGAAATTTTATGCATGTTATTAATGTTACATAAAATATCAAAGTAGATGTTGATTTATAGCAAGGGGATTTTTTTTTAGAAGTATGCTAAGAATATTCTTAGAAGTTTATATTTCAGTCAGGCGTGGTGGCAAATGCCTATAATTCCAGAAGCTCAGGAGGCTGAAATAAGAGGATCTCAGGGTCAAGGCAGCCTCTGTAATTTAGCGAGACCCTAAGCAATTTAGCAAGACCCTATCTCAGAATAAAAAATGTAAAGGCTGAGGATGTGGCTCACCCCTGGGTTCAATCTCTGGTACCCCCCCCCCAAAAGTTTGTATTTCATAATTCTAGGTTATCTGTAGGAAGGACTCTTGTCTTATTGAATTAATCTTTACAGTCTTTATTATGGATTCATACTTCTCACAATACTGCCTTGATTAACTCATTTCAAATACATTACCTATATGTGTGTATATATATTGTTTGTTTCTATTTTTTGGTGCCGATTATCAAACCCAGGGCCTTACACATGCTAGGCAAGCACTCTACCACCAAGCCACAACCCCAGCCCCTCAATTTAACTTTTTATAGTTCCATTTCTAATTAATTATTGCTCCTATAAAGAATAATGTCAATTTAAAGACTATTATTCCAGATAATGTAATAAAACAGGAAAATGAAATGGTATAATTATTGGGCAACTATCTTTAGCTAAGACTGTATATTTAAGAAAATCTAGTACATTTATCTCTAGAGTTTGAAAATGAAGAACCAAATTGAAATGCTAGATAGAAGTAAGGACACACAGCTCTCCTTTACAGGAGGAATACTGCAGGAAACTGAGGCCCAGTGGGATTTTGTGATACCTACAGGGTATACAGTTCCATTTTCCTTTCCTTTTCTTTTTTTTTTTTAAATTTTTTTTTGGTTGTTGATGGATCTTTATTTTATTCATTTATTATTTATATGTGGTGCTGAGGATCAAACTCAGGACCTCACGCATGCTAGGCAAGTGCTTTACCACTGAGCTACAGCCCCAGCCCCCACCTTCCTTTTCTTGAGTAGATGAATTTGCACCAGTTATGAGTTCAGAATTAATTAACTTATTTTTTGGTACTAGGGATTGAACCTAGCTTTACCACTGAGCTACATTCCTAGTCCTCTTAATTTTTTATTTTGAGACTCAAGTTTGCTAAGTTGCTGGGATTATAGGCAAAAGCCTGGCTGAGTTCAGAAATTTTTTAATGATTTTAACTTTTAAATGTGCAATTGTATCAAGAAACTAAGTCTGTTACTAGCATTCAGTAGTGCATTTGTTCTTGCTAACTTGACTGACTTCTTAAGGTTAGTTATTTTCTCATTAACTCCTTCCATATCTCCTCTATCTTTATATAACAGATTTCTATATACTAACATATATAATTGTGCTAATTGTGTTCATTACTTCATGAAGTAATTGTGAAACTGAAGTTTGTTTTCCGTTCTTAAGTGTTACACTGGATGCCTTCTGGGTTTAACATTTTTCAGCTATATTTTAAGAGGGAGTTTTCCAGCTGGGCATGGTGACCCATGCCTGTAATCCTAGCTACTTGGGAGGCTGAGGAAGGAGGATCCTAAATTTGAGGCCAGCCTTAGCAACTTAGTGAGATCTTGTCTTAAATTAAATATAAAGTGCTAGGGATGTTAGCTCAGTGGTAGATGCTTGCTTAGCATATGCAAGGTCTTGGGTTCTATTCCCAGTACAGGTGTGTGTGTGTATATGTGTGGGTATAGATTTCCAGGTGTTGAGGGTACAAGATAAAAGGTGTTTTATGACCTGGCCTCAGAAAACAGAGTCAATTCTGCTATATCCATTGGTCAAAGCAAACAAACCATAGGACCTGCCTAGATTCAAGGAGGAGAAAGAGACTTCACACTGTAAAGCACGTTGGATGTCATTTGTAAGTTAAATCCCTTTCTTAACAAAAATTTTTTAATATCTTTATTTTATTTATTTATTTTTATGTGGTGCTGAGGATCAAACCCAGTGACTCACGCATGCGAGGCAAGCGCTCTACCACTGAGCTACAGGCCCAGCCCATTAGCAAAAATGGTTTTAAAGCACAGAGAAAATCTGAATTTATGAAATCAAAATTGGATTGTGAATCAGTTACAGTTATCATACTGAAATAGGGAAAGTCATATTTAACTTGGCTATCTTTCTGGTGACACCTGTTCCCCCAAGTTTTAAAGCAATCTTATTTCCCAACGATGAGTCATTTTTTTTCCACTGTGATTTTTTAATTTTTTTGGCAATCTCCACACAATTGTGAACAACTCAGGGGTGGTCATATATCTGTCCCTCTGCTCCCGTTTAGTCTCTTTATGGCCTCTTTTGAAATCATCAATTTTGGAGAAATCACATCTAAATGATAATCTTTTTCTTCATTTTCATCCTAAGTGTAATTTGCAAATTAGAAATGTACATTCTTCTTGTCACATACTTTGAAACTATAATGTTATGGTAAGCCAACATTTCTTTAAAAATATTTTTTAGGCTGGGTACAGTGGCACATGCCTGTAATCCCAGTACTCTGGGAGGCTGAGACAGGAGAATTGGAATTTCAAAGCCAGCCTCAGCAAGAGCAAGATGCTAAGCAACTCAGTGAGACCCTGTCTCTACATAAAACACAAAATATGGCTGGGGATGTGGCTCAGTGGTCTCTGGGGTGTAGCTCAGTGGTAAAGTGTCCCTGAGTTCAAACCTTGGTACCAAAAAAAATTTAAAAATCACCAAAGATATTTTGTTATAGTGGTGCAAATAGACTAAGAACATAATAAAATATTTTTGTGACTTTTCAGTTTCTTTGAAAAATGTAAAAAAATAAGATTTTTAAAATTCCTGGAAATGAAAGGAGATAACCTCTGTAGACATGTGTCTGTAACTACCATTGTTGCCTGCCTTAGAAAAGATGTTAAAATGTTGGCCTTGGGGCTAGGGTTGTGGCTCGGTGGTAGAGCGCTTGCCTGTCACATGTGAGGCACTGGGTTCAATCCTCAGCACCACATAAAAAAAAATAAATAAAATAAAAGTATTTTATTTTTAATTGTGTCTATCTACAACTAATATATATACATATATTTTTTATTTTTTATTTTTTGGTACCAGGGATTGAACTCAGGGTTACTCGACCACTGAGCCACATCCCTAGCCCTATTTTGTGTTTTATGTAGAGACAGGGTCTCACTGAGTTGCTTAGTGCCTTCCCGTTGCTGAGGCTGGCTTTGAACTCACAATTCTCCTGTCTCTGTCTCCCAAAGTGCTGGGATTACAAGTATGCACCACTGCACCTGGCTTTGAAAAATGTAAAATATCCTTTTTAAAATCTGAAGTCTCTAAAACTAGGAAGAACATTTTGCTGCTGCTGTTGTTTCTGTGATTTGAGGCATCATGAAAAGACTGCATGATTGCTGGTAGGACTTAAATTCATCTCTGCACTCTAAGGGGCCAACCCATCTGTCATCAGAAATTTCCCTTTTGTTTGCTAACCAAGACATTTTAGTTGCACCCTCAGGAAGTATAATTCCACTCAGTTTCATAGAACAATTAAGGAATGAATACAATAACATATGTTAACTCAAGTTAGTTTGCAAGGTATGCCCAAGCTATTCAGCAGCAACTATTTCAGATTGAGCCCTGGGAGTCCTTTGGGGAATTGGAAAGACTTTTTATTTTTATTTTTTAATTTTTGGTACTGGGGATTGAACTCAGGGGCACTCGACCACTGAGCCACATCCCCGGCCCTATTTTGTGTTTTATGTAGGGACAGGGACTCACTGAGTTGCTTAGTGCCTCGCTGTTGCTGGCTTTGAACTCATGATTCTCCTGTCTCAGCCTCCCAAAGTGCTGGGATTATAGGCATGTGCCACGGTGCCTGGCTATTTTTTATTTCTAATTTTTTTGCAGTGCTGGAAATTGAATCCAAGGGACTTTTGCCACTGAGTTACTTCCCAGTCTTTAAAAAAATTGTATTTACATGTTTTTATTTATTTATTTATTTATTTATTATAGTACTAGGATTGAACCCAGGGGCACTCCACCACTGAGCTACATCCCCAGGTCTTTTCATTTTGAGACAGGGTCTTGCTAAATTACCTAAACTGATTTCCGACTTGCCATCCCCTTACCTCAGCCTCCTGGGTAGCTGGGATTACAGAAATGTGCAGCTAGCGATGCAGAGACTTTTGATTGAGTCGAAGTGGTTTCCTTTCTCATCCTGAATTTGTGAGATTCAGTCCTCAAACTCAGTGCTTTCACTACCCAACCCCAAATTGTTTTTCCTACAGATCACGCAGCATGCTCCATTTGGTTAGCTAGCTCTTTAATCCTGTTCTGTGGTTTCTATCACTGAAACAACACAGTGGCTTAGCCTTCTTCTGTAATGCTGTATAGATCATGCTGGCTTAGATATTGTAATGGTTCTTTTTCATGATCTTGAACTCACAGAAAACATGGTCAAAATAATAAAAATTAAGCTAGCATTATCTTGATGCAAAGCACATTGGTGAATCACAAGCAAAGTCAAAAACAGATTGTTACAAGATAGGTAAATTGCCCACTTAAATTGCATCCTTCAGAGCAAGGCCACAAGAGGAGTTACCCAGAACTACTAATCAAGGTGGAAAACATCAGCTTGGGGCCCTGGAGGGGAGGCAGCCACCAGGAGACACAGGGCGGATAAATTTACATTGGATCCTGTTGGCACTAAAAGCAGTATTGCTTTCAGGATCTGTTTTTGTTTGTTTTGGGGATATCTTGTGGTTTTTGCACCTTTCCCCAACCTCCACGAGGATTTTTCCAGTCCTGGCAGGGGGTTTCCCAGTACCTGGGAATTTCACACGGGACCACTCCTTCCCTGTGGCTGCCCTTCTCAGGCTATTCAGATGCTCCTGGCTCCTGCAAGACTGTCCCTCCTTGGGAACGCCCTCCTCACCCCACTTGGGCTCTGACACCCTCTCCTCCTAGCTGTCTCCAGCATGGATTCTCCTTCACCCTGCCTGTGCTCTGATAGCCCACTTGAGGCTGCCCCTGTGAGGCACAGTGTGCAAACAAACAAAGGATATAGACTAAACGAGAATACAAAATAGGAGTATGTCACAAAAATCTTTTCCTTTTGCCTGGAAATCTAACCCAGGACCTAGTGCATGGTAGGCAAGCATACTACCACTGAGCTATTCCCCTGGCCTATCGCTTTTTCAGAATTCTTCTTTTTTTTGGTACCAGGGATTGAACTCAGGGGTACTCAACCACTGAGCCACATCCCCAGCCCTATTTTTTGTTTTATGTAGAGACAGGGCCTCACTGAGATGCTTAGTGCCTCACTTTTGCTGGGGCTGGCTTTGAATGATTCTCCTGTCTCAGCCTCCTGAGCTGCTGGGATTACAGGCATGTGCCACAACACCTGGCAGCCTCATCACTTTTTAAATCTATGTTCTGTACTTTAATTCTTATGAGAGTTAGTGTATTTTATATATATATATATATATATATATATATATATATATATATATATATATATATATTTTAGTTGTTGATGGACCTTTATTTTTTATTCATTTATTTATAGGCAATGCTGAGAATCGAACCCAGTGCCTCACACATGCCAGGCAAGCCCTTTGCCACTGAGCCAAAATCCCAACCCACAAAAAGTATTTTGTATGTTTATTTTTTACTGGTACACAATGACATAAAAATTATACATATTAATGGGGTATCATGTAATATTTCAATATATATACATTGAGTAATGTTTAAATCTGGTTAAACGTATTTCTCTCTTCAAATATTAATTTAGTCATCATATCTCTTTCTCTCTCTCTTTCTCTTTGGTACTGGGGACTGAACCCAGGGCATTGTACTACTCAGTTATATCCCTATCTCTTTTTACTTTCTATTTTGAGGCAGGGTCTCACCAAGTTGCTGAGGATCTAGCTAAGTTGATGAGATTGACCTCAAATTTGTGCTCCTCCTGCCTCAGCCTCCCGAGGAGCTGGGTTTACAGGAAGGCGCCACTATGCCTAGTCATTTATCATTTCTTTATGATGAAAACTTTAAAAATTCTTTCTTCTAGCTTTTTGAAATGCACAGCATATTATTTTCTATATTGTTTTCTATATATTGCACCCTACTGTGCAATAATACACTAGAACCTCTTGCTCCTAAGTGTAATTAACATTTGATCAACATTTTCCCTCACCCTGCTCTCCCCAAGTAATGTATTTACTCAAAAAATAAAACTTAATAAACACTTAAATGTGTGTATGTATACAATTAAAAGGAGAAATACCAAAAATATTGATACGTGAGTAATGGAACTATAGCTTTCGCTTTCTTCTTTATAACTTTCTGAATTTTCTAACTTTCCTTTCTTAACTAACTTTTCCTTACCCTGACGGTTTTCAATTTAAATTTTCAAAAGAAACATTTTTTAAAAATTTTTTTTAGTTGTTGATGGATTTTTATTTTATTCATTTATTATTTATATGTGGTGCTGAGGCTCAAACCCAGTACTTCACGCATGCTAGGAAAGTGCTCTACCACTGAGCCCCCAGCCCCAGCCCCCAAAAGAAACATATTTGACAAAATTATTTGTAAAGATAGAAAATAAACATTTCTAAATGTTTGATTTTATTGAACAAATGTATAATGAGCACTTTGTGTATATACTTTGTAAATACCAGGCACTCTACTAATTCCTACAAAGATCCTGATGAATAAGACTAACCCTCCCTCTGGCCTCATAGGAAGTCAGACATCAGAACAAGTAATTATGACAATACAATACATCATAAGTGATAGGAGTTGCTATACAAACAGCCCTGTGAAGGTGAGGTTATCAGGGAGGTGGGAACTTCTCCCAGAGAAAGGTTAGGCTGAGAGGAAGAAGGTAAGAGTCCAGCAACATGGGACAGGGACTGCATTTAAAGCAAAGGGAATACGTACAAATAAATTCAACTTGCTTTATTTGCAGAGAATGGTTACAAGAGATATAGTTATGAAGTTGGTGAGAAAGTGAGGATCCAAGGAAGGTCTGGTCCAGTCCTCTTAAAGGAAAACATGGGAAAATGTGTCAGCTTCTTCATCAGCACTAGCAGCTTTCTGAATAGGTGTGGATATGCAAAGTTCTGGGTTCCATCCCCAACACCACAAAAGACATGGCAGTTGTTATGGGAGAAGAGGCAGTCACTCATTTATTAAGAAAGGCACTTACATTATAATAGAGGATTGCACTTCTGCAGGTGAAGCCTTTTTTAAAAAAAGTCTTCACAAATTGCTAAAGTTTTCTCTTTAGAAGTGAGAAAGTTTCTTACTGATCATTTTGAACAACTTACTTTTTCTGCTAACACCATTCTCCAATTCACCAATTATGCATGAGTCATTTGCATTGAATCAAAGTGGTCACACCACAGCTTCCTTTTCCCCCCTTTTCTTTTCTTTTCATCTTTTTTTTTTTCAATACTAGATATTGAACCCAGGGGCACTTTTCCACTGACCTATACCCTCCACCCCTCCACCCTTTTATTTATTTATTTATTTATTTATTTATTTTTATTTTTTTTAGTTGTTGATGGACACAATGTCTTTATTTTATTGCTTTGTATGTGGTGCTGAGGATCGAACCCAGGACCTCACGCATGCGAGGCAAGCGCTCTACCGCTAAGCTACAATCCCAGCCCCCACCCTTTTATTTTGAGACAGGGTCTTATGAAATGGCCCAGATTGGCCTTGAACTTGCTATTCTCCTGCCTCACCCTCCTGAGTCACTTGAATTACAGGCATGTGCCACCACGCCCAGCTATAGCATTTATTTTGATTGAATTCCCTGTATCAATTATTATTATTGAAAATCAGCTCAAACTTAAGGGCTGAGGATGTAGTTCAGTGGAAGAGCACTTGCCTTGTGTAATTAGGACCCCTGGGTTCGATCTCCAAAATCACAAATAACATCAAACTCATTGTAGCACAAAAACAGATTATAAACATTATTTCATCAACTTGCACGTGTTTGGAATTCTAATATTACCCACTATATGAGTTAAATTGTGTCTTCCAAAAAGATATGTTCAAACTCTAGTTTCTAGTACCTCAGAATGTGAGCTTGTAAGGAAATAGCATCTTTATAGAAGTAATCAGTTAAAATGAGTTTATCCAAGATGATTTGTGTCCTTATGAAAAGAAGAAATTTGGATGCAACATGGAGAGGGCTTCTGGGTGCTGGCAATGTTTTGTTTTTGAATGCTGATGACAAAGTGTAGTTTGTGAAATTCATGAATCAGTACACTTACAAGATGCATATTTTCTCATGTTTTACATATGTATACATCCACACACAAACCTTTCTGTATGAATATACTTCACATTTTTAAATGAGGAGGAGCTGGGGTGTAGCTCAGTGGTAGAGTCCTTGCCTTGCATGCATGAGGCCCTAGGTTCCAGTACTGGTACTGGCTTTGGAATCAGCGGAGACAGCATAGCAAGGGCGCAGAGGCTTAGTGATTACCCTGGGAACTGTTAGGAGAGTGGGAAGAGAAGAGGACCTGGGGTTGGAGGAGACAGAAGAACTATATTCAGTTGTGGGCATAAAGATTGGTCTGGTCCCTTCTGATTCTAAGAATCTATGCTTTTATGATTATCCCAAGGCCATATATCTAGTTAATTTAAAAAAATATATGTTAAGGGGCTGGGACTGTGGCTCAGCGGTGGAGCGCTTGCCTCGCATGCGTGGGGCCCTGGGTTCGATCCTCAGCACCACATACAAAGCAATAAAATAGAGACGTTGTGTCCATCTACAGCTAAAAAAAATATTTAAAAAAAAATATATATATATGTTAAAACCCTATGGTTGATTGGAAATATCACTGTAATATTTTGCTGGTCTTCCTATCAAGAGGTGACTGGCTATGACAAATAGAACATGGTAGAAATGATGCTGTGGGAGTTTTGGACCCTAGACCTCTTTTGAACAGGCCCTCTGAACATCCCGAGACCAGCATGCTATGACGGAGCTCAGTGATGTGGATTAAACTGTGGCTCATGCAAAATTCACAGATGGAAGCCTTTACCCCAGGACCTCACAACATGACCTTCCCTCGAAATAGGGCCTTGATAGGATTAATCAAGTTAAAATTAAGTCATCAGAGTGAACCCTAATTCAATATGACTGGTATCCTGATAAAGATGTGGAACAGCTTCTTCCTCATAGCCTTCAGAAAGTTCAACTCTGCTACCATCTTTTTTTTTTTTTTTGTACCAGGGATTGAACTCAGCGTTACTTGACCACTGAGCCACATCCCAGCCCTATTTTGTGTTTTATTTAGAGACAGAGTCTCACTGGGTTGCTTAGCACCTCACCGTTGCTGAGGCTGGCTTTGAACTCATGATTCTCCTGTCTCAGCCTCCCTAAGTGCTGGGATTACAGGTGTGTGCCACCATGCCCGACTTCTGCTACCATCTCAATCTTAAAATTCTAGGCTCCAGAATTATGAGACAATAAAGCTCACAGTGGTTGCTTAAGCCACTTCGTCTGTGCAATTTGATGGCAGCCCTAGCAAACTAATACAATCTAACCTACTGGAGGATAAGAAAAGCTGCATCAGAAAAGGCATGTGCAATTGGGCACAGTGGGGCATGCTTATAATCCCAGCTACCCCAGAGGCTGGGCAGGAGGATTGCCAGTTCAAAGCCAACCTCAGCAATTTAGGGAGATCCTGTCTCAAAATTAAAAATAAAAAGAGCTGGGGATGTGGCTCATTGCTAAAGTATCCCTGGGCTCAATCCCCGGTACCAAAGAAGGCACTTGCTCTACCACTGAGCTATATTATCCGCTCTAAATTCTCTCTCCTCATAAGGTCAGCAATCCTATTGGATTAAGGCCCACCATATGACCTCATTTTAGTTTTTTTGTGGTACTAGGGATTGAACTCAGGGGCATTTAACCACTGAGCCACATTCCCACTCCTTTTTTTTTTTTTAATTTTTCTTTTAGTTGTTGATGGATCTTTATTTTATTCATTTATTATTTGTATGCGGTGCTGAGGATCGAACCCAGTGCCTCATGCATGCTAGGCAAGCGCTCTACCACCGAGCTACAGCCCCAGCCTCCTTTTTTATATTTTATTTAGAGACAGAGTCTCGCTGAGTTGTTTAGGTAAATTGCTGAGCCCAGGACCGCATTTTGTTTATTTTTTATTTTTTTTATTATTATTATTTTTGGTACCAGGGATTGAACTCAGAGGCACTCGACCACTGAGCCACATCCCCAGCCCTATTTTGTGTTTTATGTAGAGACAGGGTCTCACTGAGTTGCTTAGCGCCTCGCCATTGCTGAAGCTGGCTTTGAACTCACGATTCTCCTGTCTCAGCCTCCCGCAGTGCTGGGATTATAGGCGTGCACCACTGCGCCGGCTTTCATTTTAATTTGATCATCTATCCCAAATCAGCCACTTCTTGAGGGACTGGGGTTAGGACTTCCATATATAAATTGAGAGTGGAGGAACACAATTCAAGACCTCACAACAGGCCTGACAGAGGAGAACCAAGAAACTCCAGCTGCCAGGCACAGTGGCGCTCACCTGTAATCCCAGGAGCTGGGGAGGCTGAAGCAGGAGGATCACTAATTCAAAGCCAGCCTCAGCAACTTAGCAAGGCCCAAAGCAACTCAGTGAGACTCTGTCTCTAAATAAAATACAAAAAAATAGGGCTGAGGATGTGGTTCAGTGGTTAAGTACCCCTGGGTTCAATCCCTGGTACCAAAAACAAAACAAAACAAAACCTCCAGCTGACAGCAGCACCAACTGCAGTACATTTGAATGATGCCATCATGTCCTTGTAGCCCAGTTGGCCCTGCAACTGAACGTCACACGAGGTAAGATCAGCAGAACTGTCCATTCCCCACAGAATTACAAGAAGCAATAAATCACTATTGTTTTAAGCCACAAGGTTCTTGCCAATGGTTTGTTATGCAGCAATGGATAACTGAAGCAGACCCATAGCACAAGAATTCCAGGCCAGACACAAGTCCATTACCCTGTAGTTAGTGACAGGTTACATGTAAAATGGATTGTTTAGTCAGCTCTTTCATTATTACCATTGAAAAGGAAGTGAGTACTAATTTATTAATTTAAAATGAATAGATATTGCTACTGTTAACATTTATATAGCACTTTGCCAATTGTTTGATGTAGTCTCTTAATAATTTATAAGGTTTTTTAATCAAAGAAATATTGAATGATAGACTCTGGGGGACTAAAAGGAACAACAAGAGGTCATTTAATCCATCTCTTTCCCTTCAAAGAGAATGACTTATTCTATCTCAGCCAGATAAGAATCACAGTCTTCCTCTTCTTCCTCCTCTTTCTTCTTCCTTCTACTGTTATCATCCAAAAAAGCATTTACAGTGTTGATCTGTAAGTAGAACTGGCACTCCATAGGCCTTTAAAGATTTAATACAACAATGCAGAGACAAAGCATATGTAATTCCCAAAATACTGCATGCACAAACAGCTAGAGAAAAATGCTATACATAAAATGACAACATTTTTTTCTCTCCCCATTGATCTCCATAAACATTTTCAGATTAGATAGATAAACAGAGAGAAAAACTTAACTATATAGGCACACGCACTTATGCAGTGAAAGAACAGATTTGGGGCAACATGGTAGCTTTCAAATGTTTATAAGACTGTCATGTATGAGAAAGGTTAGATGTGTTCCCTGTAGTGCCATGGTACAGCTAGGACCAGGGTAAAACAGGTGGAAGTTTCAAGGGGGCATATTTCAGTTTATCTTTAGGAAGTACTTTTTATTTATTTTTTTAAGTATTTATTTTTTAGTTGTAGGTGGACAGAATATCTTTATTTTATTTTTATGTGGTGCTGAGGACCGAACCCAATGCCTCACGCGTGCTAGGCGAGCATGCTACACATAACCCCAGCCCAGGAAGTACTTTTTAATTAGACCTCTTCAAAATACATGGACTTCCTCACTGGAGTTACCACAGAGTAGATACCAGGAGATTAGATGACCAGATTCTTTCCAACCCAATGACAATGAGCTGAGTGTCAAAAATCAAACATGTTTGGGGAATGTAGAGAAAGGTAAGTAAATTTTGTAGGCAAAGAATTGTTAGGAGCTGTGATTGTTTTAGGTATGGGCTCTAGAGTCCCAGGAAATTGTTGGGTCTCAATCGATACTTCCGAGATTCTCTTATGAAGCGGGTGGGATCTAAGCGGAGTCCTGGATTACTGTAAGGGGAGGCACTCAGGAGTCATATTGGGAAAAGCAGAATCATTACAAAAGTTATAGCCACAAAGGCAACTTCCCAGAATGAGGCCAACTGAATAAAGCATGTATGTCTGCCATAGGAAAGGTCCAGGTGGAGGAAGAGGAGAAAAAGAACAGTTATAAACCAGGGTATTTTGGAAAATAACTTTGAAACATTAGGTGAAAATTTTGGGCTTTGTACGTAATGAAGGGAAGAGCAACAAGGTCAAAGCAATGAGAGAAAGAGTTTCTGTTGAGAGACTTGCTTGTTGCCAAAGTTGAGGAATCTAGAAAGAAAAGGCCAGTAGCAGGAGAGTCCAGCAGAGAGATGACCGGAGCCTGCAGTCAGTGTCCTGCATAGCACACAGAGGGAGAGAGGAGGTGGATACAAGAGATACTGGAAAAATATGGCAATCTCCTGGAATCATAGACTGGTGAAGTCAGGGATCAGTGAGGATTGCTCACAAGCTCCCTGCTTCTGGGAAGTGTGGTTATTGCTCCTATAATAGGGATAGTGAGGATCCAGAGCAACTGAAACTTGGCTAGGACTTTCCTCAGGCAATAGGCACCATCCGTGCTACTTGGTTCCTTTCTGTTTTGGTACTGGGGATTGAACCCAGAGGTGCTTTACCACTGAACCACATTCCCAGCCATGCACCCACTTTTTTTATTTTTGAGACAGGGTCTCACTAAGTTGATTAGGGCCTTGCTAAGTTGCACAGGCTGGCTTTGAACTTTTTGATCCTCCTGCCTCAGCCTCCCAAGATGCTGGGATTACAGGCAGGTGCCACTGCACCCGCCTGGTTATCCCTCCTACTTTCTTCTTCTTTTTACTTATTTATTTACTTTATGTTGCTAAGGATGGAACCCAGAGCCTCACTCATGCTGGGCAAGTGCTCTACCACTGAATTACAACCAAAACCTCTATCATTTTTCTTTCCCTGGTTTCTGCCCATGCCCTGAGCTCCCCGCTGCCTTTCATTCTGGTTGAAGTGGTTGGAATTGTTTTAAATGTTGAGCTGTGGCAGGGACCACTGCTTATGATAATGAACCCTAAGTAATTCACAGGCAAGTCACTTTGGTTTGGTTGAACACATTTCTGTAGTTTAGCCTCCCATCCCCCATTCTGAAAATTCTCATGTCACTTTTTTTTGGTGAACTTTTTTTAGTTGTAGATGGACCTTTATTTTATTTATTTATTTTTAAGTGGTGCAGAGGATCAAACCCAGTGTCTCACACATTCTAGGCAAGTGCTCTACCACTGAGCTACAGCCTCAGCTCCCCATGTCACTTTGAAAATAAAAGAGTGGAAAACATTTTACAAGATCATGCATGTTTTCTAAGTCTCCACTTACAGGATATTTGCTTCAGTCTAGATAGGATCTCAAGAATCAGAGGTTGGGGAATCTTTATATGCAAAACCAAAGTGTTATGTAATGATTCACTTGATGGTAGCCTGGTGATAACCAGGTAGGAATGACTAATAATATAACGATATATGATTCCCCACCTTTTTATTGGTTGGTTGGAGTTTTTGTTTTTAAGTATATGCAGTGTGGCAGGTGAAGGGGGCTCGCTTGAATAAATATTGCAGAATTTATTCCAAGATCTAAATATATACTACTGGAAGAAGTTAATCTTGTAAAAGTTAATGGACTCGGGGAAACATTTTTTTGTACTAATAGTATATGTTTATATGACACTTTCATATGCCAAATACTGTTTTGTTTTGTTTTTGATACTGGGGATGGAACTGAGGGGTGCTCTACCACTGAACTACACCCCTAGTCTTTTTATTTTTTCTTTTGAGATAGTGTTTCACTAAGTTGGTGAGGGCCTTGCTAAGTTGCTGAGGCTGGCCTAGAACTTGTGATCTTCCTATCTCAAACTCCCAAGTTGCTGGGACTACAGGTGTGCACCACCTCAACCTTGGCTCCAAATAATGTTTTTTTTTTTAAATTAATTAATTTATTTAAATGCACTTCAAGTCATAGTACATATATAGAGCTCAATTTTTCCATCTGTCTGGTTGCAAACCAGATAGAGTCACACCATTTGTGTCTTCATACATGCACCTAGGGCAGTGATGACCATCTCATTCAACCATCTTTACTACACCCATTCCCCTCCCCTCCCCCCCCCCCC